>PVJX010013409.1:0-47500 GCA_004027295.1 Dolichotis patagonum | reverse complement strand
TTTATCCAGGGACAGACCCATGCTGCATAGATTGTGCATTTCACAGAGAAAAAAATAAAAGGGGAAAGGCATCTTCCAACCTCCTTTTAACACTTGGTCTTTTGGGCATCTCCATGAATATCCTGATTAAATAATTGGGGGAGATACAATCTCACCGAGAAGGCAGTAGAGAACCCGTGATGCCAGGCCTTTGTCACGAGGGCATGGTGGAGGCTGGAACGCGGCCCCCCTCTCCCGAGTCTGCAGGTTGCGACGTTGTAATTGGCGTCTCCCCGCCATATGGTGATGGAGACCATATTAATAGAATTACATGAATATCTACCGGGGGAGGCTCTGTTCGCAAGTACGGCCTCACTCAGAATGGTGGAGGGAAGCCACCACGCCCTGTGGCCCGCTCCTGAAGGCCAGGTGCGACAGTTACCCACAGCCAAGGTAAGGAAGTCACCCAGGTAGAAACCGGAACCAAGCTGGAAAAAATCTTACAAATGGTTTCAGCTTCCTAAATGGAACAGTGTGATTCCGAAGGACGGGGATTTGACTTAGCTCTGTGTCCAACGCACTGCGCCAGGTGCCTTGGTCACTCTAAATGCCCATGAATACCAGCAGGGTCAGGATCCCGTGATAAGTCCTTTCTCTGATCTGTTACAACAAAACCGTGCCTTTGCAAAAACAATCACATGGAAAAGGTGTAAACATATTTACAGCCCCTGATCCACATTGACACTATAAAGTAAAATATTTGTCTCCCTCTCCGTAAAAACAAACTTGGCTTTGCCACAGCGCTTTAATATAATATATGAGGCAGTTTTGTGCCCTTGTCTCTGTGATTTTCACAGCATCCCTTTGAAATGGACAGGATCTGTTTTTATTTAAAGAGGGGTAAGTATCCTCTCTCAGAGAGACGGAGTGTTATTTGCTAAGGGACACAGGACAGAAAGCCAGTGGTCCACATAGGACTTGGGGCCCCAACCCCATCCCTGTTGCTTCCCCCTCCATTCCTCTTGCAGTGGATTAATTGGCAGCCAGTAGCAAAGAATGGGGGCCCCCACACCTCTCAATCCAGACAGCCCTGTCACTGTCTCTGCTCCCAACCAGAACTTTAATAGAAAGGATAAATTATGGGGCTCTGCAGTGCCAAGAAGCATTCAAGTTTAGGGCTTTTAGGGATAATATTCAAAATGATAATGCTAGTGGCCATCCATCATAATTATTTTAAAATTCAATAAACATGCAGTGAGTCCGTTCTTTGTGTTGGGGCAGCGTGCCAGGTGCTGGAAAGCCTCACTTTATTTAATCCTCTCAACATTGCAGCTCAAGGGAGGCCTCGGGTGCACATTCCCAGGCACCTGGCCTCCTGAGAGGGTCGCCGACAACTCCAAAGGCCAGGCACAGGGGGAACAGAGTGCCCAAGGAGGCCTCCCAAAGCCACGCTGTTCCTACAGTGACCACGACAGGCATGTCGCGTTCCCCGGAAATTGATTACAAGTGCACTGTGGTACTGGGGCCTCTGGGAGTCGGAGTGTGGGGAAATGGCTTTGGAGATGGGGCACCAGTGACTCAGGCTGGGGAAGACAGTGATGGTGACAAAGACACACTGCAAGATTGGCATCTGTTGGACACTGACTTTGTCGGGTCAGGTTGGTGTCTTTCCCAGCACTGACCCTCAATCCTCAAGACACGGAAGGGATGAGACATCGAGTTCAATAGGTCACAAAATAAACCAGTTGAAAAGAGGTTGCCATGGACCCAAGGTCCTGCATTTAGTGACCGCATGGGACTGGATTTTCTCTTGGGTATGAGAAACTGTGGTTTTCTAGATCCTCTAGCTTCAGAGATAAAGAATTAGCAGGGGTATATCTCAGTGGCACTGTGCCTGCCTGGCAAGTGCAAGGTTATGAGTTCGGTTTCCAGTACCAAAGGTGAAGAATTTCTACTGTCTAATAATGGAGTCGCCCTGATTTCTTTGTTTGTGAACATGCTCATCCCACATGAACGGGATTTCTTCCCCTCCTTTCCAAATGCACAAGTATCAGAACATAAAAATGTGCACCCCGCCCTCATTTGGGAGAGAACATGGCTAGTGTTAGATACCCCAGGGATAAGAATAAAATTCTACAGTTCATAGTGAAGAGATGCTCATAACAGAACTCATGATGCTAATCCAAGAATTTTTGGAAGATCCACAGGGGCCACCCACAGAGACCCAGACTGGAACTGGAACTATGCAGAGTCTAAATACAACCACCTCTCCATATCCACAGGAGAAGTTTCCAGAAATACCAAGACCACAGAGCTCAAGGGCCTTAAATAAAATGGTATGGTGCAGCCTCTCACCTATGCAGGTACTGCCTCACACTTCACATTACTGCTGGGTCACATCCAGTATACCTGATACAAAATCAACATTAGGGAAATCGTTATTATACTACACTGTTTAGGAAATTAGGACAAGAAGAAAAGTAGATTCATGTTCAGCACAGGCACTTTTTTCCCCCAAATATTTTCCACCTCTGCTTAGCTGAATTCGGGGACATGGAGCCCACAGCTCTGGGGGTAACTGAGTGCTTTGGGAAGAGTTAGTGGCTATCAGAGAAAGAAGGAGAAACAGGTAATAAAACCTAAGGGGAGGAAGGGAAAGCTCTCCATCAACTGCATGTGTTACCTTCCTCTCCTCCGCGTCTTCCTCCTCCTCTTTCTTCTTTCTCTTCTTTTTCCTATTCTTATTCTTTCTTTTCAGTATTGGGCATTAAATCCAAGGCCTCACCACACACTAAGCAAGCACAGAACTCAGCTCTCCCCCACCTCTGAGTTTCTCTGCTCCCATCCCACTCCGCACCTTCTGAACCCCTTGCAATACCCAGCCTCCTGTTGTCTTAAGTCCCTCCTCTAACTGGCTCGCAGGGCCTACATATCTGTCCCTGTGATGCCAACTCACAGTGGGACACCCTCTCTCTCCTCTGCTACACTACCTCAGCCTCTTCTGGGTCTTCTCATCTCTCCACTGGCAGTGCATGGTCACTGCTGTCACCAAAGAATCTTCCGGAGTCTCTGTCTCTCTCACACAGACACACACACACACACACACACACTCAGTGGCTTCCCATGGCCTTTCACGTAAAACACAAATCTTCTCAATTTGAATTTCGGGACTTTCTGTGCTTTAACCCCAATCCTTTCTGCCACTCCCATTTCTCTTTTTCTCTTTTTATCACTCAGAACAAGCCAAATAAATCTTTCCGCTTTTATCTCAACAATATTTTCTTTCTTCTAATTGTAAAAATAATATATTATTTATTCAGGGCAGAAAATTTCTGAAATAAAAAAAAAGAAAAATTAAAATCACCTAAGATCTGGACGGCTAGATACAATCTCCCTGCATAATAAATATACTGACTTCCTTTTCCTTTGTATGTATAGTATATAAAAGACACAATAAATATTTATGACAAACCCAAGATTACTGTGTAAAAACAATTATGTTACCTGGGTTTATTTTCCACCGAGCCACATAATGTTAGCAGTTTATCACATCCTTAAATATCCTTGGAAGTCCTAAATTGAAGGAGTTATTTTGGGCAAGGCACTTAGAAGCACGCCCGGCACACAGCAGGTGCTCAATAAATGTTGGAATATTAGGTCTCATCATTATTATGAACTATTATATCCTCTGAAAGCTTAATGTTTAATGACTGTATGTTTGATGATGCAGATATTCAGCAATTAATTTAAAGCATCCCCTGCTGTTGGTCATGTAAGCTGTTCCTAATTGTACACCCTGTCAGACAATCCTGCAATCACTGCCTGCGTGTATGTATGCGTGTCTGCACATGCATGCACGTATGTAGCTGTGTATGAGCATGTTTATATGTTTCTAGTGCCTGATGGTCTTCTTGGGAGAGTTTCTCACTGCCAATAAATTTTCCTTTTATTTTTCTCCTTAAGCTGTTTTGAGTTTATCTTCAGACACTTGGGAAGTCCTGACCTAATACATTCCACTAAGTCTCAAATCTCAAGGGTGACAGAGAGAATCTCTAATCAATGACAGACCTGCTATAGGGGTCTTGAGTATGTCAGAGCCCCAGAATCTCTGCCCAGAGTTGGGGTCCCAGGGGTGAGGCTGCCTCCAAGCTGCAAGAGTGGTGTTGGAGATCTTTCACAAATGCAAAGGAGACCAAGAGGTGGCAGGGAGGAGAGAGCGGAGGGAAAAGGTTTCAGATGTGCTACAAGCATGCACCAGCTCCCCGTGACATATGTAATCATTGTGTACTGCAAATATGTGCTAATAAAGAAAAAGTGAGGAAAGCGAGAGGGTGCGGCCTTGGGAGGAGAAGCCAGTGGCAAAGGACTCTCCACCTGCTTGCCTCCATCCAAACCTGGCCAGGAGAATGGAGGAGGAGGCTGAGCTCCCTAGAGCCCTGGAAATTTCCTGCCTGTAGGTCTCACTGCTGCCTTGCTGGCATCGTTATTGTGTGAGCACTTTGATAAACATCAATTCCTAGTCTTCATCATTCAATTTTACCTCCCTGCCTAACCAGGAAGCTGAGTTTTCCTGATATATGCATGTTGTCTCTTTGGATTTCCTCACTGCAGGCAGACCCGGCTTCATGATTTGCAGGGCTCGGTGCCAGCGGAAAGTGCAGGCTGTCCTTGTCCAGAAGCCACTAGCAGCTTCAGCGTAGCAACAGGGTCGCATTAAGCCCAAGACCCTGTGCAACTGTCCAGGTCCCCCGTCTGTGCAGCTGACCCTGATGACAGATTTTGTCCTCATGTTTTTGACTGTGGTCAAAACGTATTTCTTCTTGGCTTGGCCAAGCTTTTTATATACTAAGTGTGTTGATAGTTGGTCACATGTATTGTACAAACCACTTTGCCCCTTAGCGCGTGGTTTGTAAGTTTGTGATGCCTCGTTAAGGCGTTTCCTCCCCACCCAGGGCCAGGCAGTCTCTGCATGGCTTGGATTCTGGTATGAGCTGAGGTCAGCACTGTGTCTGCACGTAGGTCACCCAGCACTTACATCCTGCTGTGTCCTCTGCCCACCCTGTTCTTCCTTCCCATCCGTCCTGCAGAATCCCACAGCCCCAGGAAGCTGCCTTAACCGGGACCCAAAAATCTCCCCACCCCAACCGCAAGGACTTCTCTCCAGATTTTTCTTCTATGAAACCATCTGCTTCCATCTGCCCTTATCTTTGGGTGCGCATTTTTTTAAAAAATTGGGGGGGGGGCACTGGGAGTTGAACTCACAGCCTTTGCTTGGTGATACCTTCCCAGCCCTTTTCTAAACAATATTTTTAAATTTTGAGACAGGATCTCACTAAGTGGTTAAGTGGCCCAAGGAAGGCTCCAACTTGCCATCCTCCTGCCTCGGTCACCCTGAGTTCTGGGATTGCTGAGTCACCCTAAGTGTTGAGTAATAACATCATGGGGGTAGCAGAAAAAGCAAGGGAACATAAAGTGATTAAGGCAAGGAACCCTGGTTTCCCAGGAGCTCGGAGCCCCGGGAGGGAAAAATATCAACAGAAGCAATGGCAGAGGTTAGGCCTCCGTGTGGCCTGAAACACAGAAAAAGGGACCAAAGGAGGGAACTGGGTGGAAAAAAATGTGGGGATCAGGAAAAATTTCCAAGTCCACATGTCTTTCTACTTACCATGTTGTCATGGTTAAGCCCAGATTCACAGGCATGCCTTGAGCTGGGATACTCTTTATGCAAAATTATTCTGTCTATCTTTGGGCTCAGAGTCCTTACCTGGTATCTACTATTGAGCCATTTATTGGTCAATCCACTAACCCATCCGTGTACTTACTCATCCATCTACCCATCTATTCATCCACACTTTCACTCATTCATTTCATTGTGCATTCCTTCCTTCACTGATTTATGAAACATATACTAAGTTCCCACTGCAGCAGAAATCAATTTAGACACCAGGGGAAAATGTATAACTAAGATTAACATTTAAACAAAATAAATTCCAGAAATAAAAAGTTCCTATCAGCTCCTAATAGATATTCTACAACTCTCATTTTGCACTACTTGATCCAGGAAATTAAGACAAATGTGATTTTTCGATACCGTAGCTAAATCAAGGAGAGAAGCATTAGTCCAGGGAATGCTTTCACGGAATCACCTCAAATATGTAACGTATTTCCAAGTGTCCAGATTCACTTCTCTAATACATATGATATTTCCCATTTACCTCTTGTTTAAATCTTGTGTGGTCCTTTGTGAGATGACTTTTTTTATTTCACAAAAAATGAAATAGATGGTAAAGACTCATCAAGTTATGAATCTTTAACGTGAGGGGTTATAATGTTTCAGATGATATAAAATAAGTAAAAGCATTTGTAAAACTATGTCTTTCCTCTCTTACATTTGTCTCTATGTGGTATACCAGTGTTAAACTGTTTTCTAATTTTATAAGAGAAAAAAAGGTTCAAACATCTCCAATACTCCCTCTCAACATAAAATGGGAGGAAAATGTGAGATCATCCTCTTTTTAATTGATATCTCATCCCTCGCTTAAATTACATGTCAGAACGAACTGTCAATTGTAAGGAGGATATTGATATTTTATTCCCATCACTTTTTTTCCTGTGGAAGGAATAAAACATTAAAACAGTGATTATATATGAATCACATCTTATACATTGGAGGTAGAGTATAATTAGAAAAATAAGTTTTCCCACTTGTAGTACTATCTTACAAAACAGATCTATTCTTGCACTGGGAGCTGTGTTTAAGTCAAATAATTCAGCTAGATCATTTACGACGCACCAAGTAATTACCTCCATGACTCTCATTTCTGTGCTGCCTGCCTGGTACCAGCAGGCTTCACATCCATTGCTACTTCACCACGTGGCCGCCATTATAGGAAGTGGATTTGGTCACCGGAAGTTGGAATGAGATTCCCTCAACCCATTGGAATCCAGATAAGGGCTAAGAATGAGTGGACAGCAGGGAGCTGCGGTAACTCTAGAGTTCCATGCTGGAAAGGCAGCTCCATTTCTGTAGCTGAAAAGGAAGTGGGAAAAAAAATACTGTGCATGAAAAACAGTTCCCATGGTGACATGACTCACGGCCCATTCATTCCCCACCCATCCACTCTTCCACAGCTGACTGGCACCAATGCAGCACCAGGCACTTTGCTGGAAAGTGAAAGAGCTATGGTTCTCTTTCTTTAGCAACCTTAAAGCCACAGAGGAAATCTTGGGCTTTCCTTGACTTCTAGAAGCATCGCCCTGATCTCTGCCTTAATCTTCACCCAGGGCTGTCCCTGGGTATGTGCCTCTGGGTCTTAATGGTCCCTTTCTAGAAGGACACCATTATATTAGATGCCCCCACCATGTAACCCCATTTTAACTTGCTTTTCTCAACAAAGATCCTATTTCTAAATAAAATCACATTTTGAAGTAGGAAAGAATAGGACTTCAACTCTCAAATTTGGTGGGTAAGGAAGACACATGTCAGCCCAAAAACTGTGCTGATTTCAATGAGCCTTTTCAGACGCACTCCCCTGCATTCTATAGAGAGATAAGTGAAATGACACAATCTCCATCAAAATCACCACCAACACCAATTTTTCTTTTAACTGGACAAAACAGCTCATTGATATGCATAAATGCTGAGGATTGACAAGAAAACTTTGAAGAGGAAGAAAAGGGCAAAGAGGGAGAATTTTGACCTATTTTTTGGTAGCAAACTTCAATAAATAAAACTGAGATACTGAGTTAGGAAAGGAAATTGTAATGGTTGACACATTGTATCAACTTGAAAAGTTTAAGGGACTCAGCATGAGACCAGCATGAGACTTTGTAAACATCTTCATCCTGTGCAAGAGGAGGGTGGGGAGATGGTGTGAGTGCCACACCTGTTCTAGGATGGCTAACCTGCTTACAATATAAGGGAGGAAAAGAGGTTGCTCTCCCCATCTTTTGCTCCTGTTGCTTTTGCTGTTTTCTGCCACCTAGAACTATTGCTCCTCATGATGCCACCCTGCCTTGTAGCCAACAGATTGTGGACTGAAACCTCCACAAACTGTGAGCTAAAGTAATCTTTCCTTTCTGAATTTTGGATGTCAGGTATTTTGCCCCAGCAATGAGAGAAAACTAACCAAGACATAAGTCAAGAGAGAAGAGAATTCAAAATTTGCAAGTGGACCCAAGAGCACACACCGGAGCCCACCTGTAAAGACCCAAAGTAATAGAAACACATTTAAAATAAAAATAACATTTTTTGTGTGTTTTGTTTTCCCTCTTCCTAATCTTATAGTTAAGAAGGCTTTTCTAATTATGTGATTGAACAAAAAAGAACAGCACCCAAAAGACTGACAAATTTGGTGGCTTGAAAATTTATGAAAACACATATCACACACAAAGCTAATATTCCTAACACACAAATAGCTTTTAGAAAGCAATAAGAAAAGACAAGGGCTTCCCAGGTGGTGGATGGTAGGCACGTATTTAAAAGGATGGAGACACACACACACACACACACATACACACTTCAAGATTTCATTGAGTAAAAGGGGCAGGCATAGAACGTATGTTTATTTTCCACTTTTATATATATTTAATTAGCACATATTAATTGTACCAGATAATGAATTTTCATACACAGGTGTAACATACTTTGATCATATTTTTGAAGCAAATTCACATGCCCCGTGAAGTGGTGACCCTCGAGCTCATACCTGATGCAGGAGCAAAGGTCATCAGGTGGAGGGGACACGAGGGAGAATGGCCCAGGAAAAGTGGAGGGAAGGCTGGGGTAGCTGGAGCTGGCAACGGGGTCTCAATCCCAGATGATGCAAGAGCAGCTGTGTGCAGGGCTTCCGGAGATGACCTGGAAGAACCTTCTAGCCGCAGAGTGAAGGATGCAAAGGGCCAGCGTGGGAGTCCAGCAGCTCTGTCCAGACTGGCCTCCAGGCTGCTGGACGTGACGCTGGTGGAGATGAGAAAGACAGAGTGAATTCAGGAACACCTGTCAGCCACATGGGCGGGCCTGGCTGGGGGGCAGGGGGAGAAGGTGTGTCCACACTGCCCCCTTGCCTGGGCTGGCCGAACCGATGGATGACAGTCTGTGGAGGGGATACATCCAATGGGTCCATACTCATCAGGCTCCCAGGAATGGCTTCTCTCCACTGGCCAGATCTAGGAGAGTTTTCAATTTCTTGGCTTTTCCATATTATTTACATTTTCCTGGTAAGTATTTATTATTTTTACATAAACAACAATGCTATGTTCCTTTAACAAAATTAGGAAGAGTCTAGAAATCAAATTAAACAGAGCAAATCAAATGAGCACAATCACTTTAGCTAAGAGGATAAACACAGAGAGGCAATGGCCCTGGAGGAACAGAGCAGAAGAATCTGGAAGAATCTAGAAGAGTCCAGAGGAGTCTACAAGCATTCAGAAGAATCAAGAGTACCCAGCTCTCCCAGTGCTTCCAGTGTCCATTCAGTCTCATCATTTTTCTACACAAAAGGCCCAACCCAGGCATTCCATTGGGTCCAATCGTTCTAAGCAATACCAACAATATACTGAGGCTCTATTTTCACAGTTATGCTATGATTCATGTTGTTAGTGATACAAACTTTGCCCTTCATCTCCCACTTCCCACATCCCAAGACATGGGCCTTGTCCAGAGTGGGTAAAGAGAGAGGCTCTGAAATTGGCCGCTCCTTCTCAAGGACAAGGCAGCTCTGCCTCAACCTCCCTGGGCTTCTGGCACCTCCCAGAGAGCAGGCCTCACAGTTATATATAACCTGGCTCAAGCAAGGCTTTCACAAGAATCGGATGAGAGCTAAGACGTGCAAGACATTCAGTGTGGCAACTGGCATATCATGGTTTATTTATTGTGTGTCTATTTTTACTTTTCATGTCTTAAGCCCCAGAACCCAACACAATGCCTTGCATAATGAAGGTAAGCAACAAATGTTTGTTGAATTTAGTTGGCTAAAGATTGGATTCAGTTGCAAAACCTTTGGAAAAAGGAAATTTATGCTTTGCTTTTTTTTTTTTCTCTCTCTCTCTCTCTCATTCTGATCTTATACCCCTCATCAAAAGCCAGGCTCATCCCAAATTCCTACTGTGCATCCTGTGAGGTGCTGAGGGTACAGAAGATTGAATTCTTGGCCTGATTCCCCAAACCTCATAATTGGGTGATGAGGTTAAAGGAGGCGGACTTCCAGATAAATAAATGGCCTCATGCATTGCAAGTGACGAGGAGAGGTTTGGACAGGGAACAGGACAGAAAGAAGCAGGGGTGAAGTCTCCCTAAAACTCTCCCCTGACCTGCACCTCCTCATGGTGAGCAAGACCGCACCCCACCCCCACCCCCCGCATGATGCTTACACACACACACACATACACACACACACACACACACACACACACACACACTGAAGATCCACCACAGGGCCTTTGTACCTGCTGCTTCCTCTGGCTACCACACTCCGTACTCAGACTTCATTATGTGGACCACAGGGCACTGGGCAAAATCTTCTCCTGGATGTATTTGTGAGGGTGAATTTAACATCTGGACCACAATATGATCGCATCACCTGAGGAAGGCAGATGGCTCTTCACCCAGGTAGGCAGATCTCACCCAATCCTATGGGAGTCTTTGAGCAAAACACAAAGAGGCTGAGTCAGGGGGATCCCCTCCTCTGGCTAGAAGCATCAGCTTTTCCTGGGTCTTGAACCTATAGGGTTTGGGCTGACACTGTCTGCTTCCTGGGTCTCCAGCCTCGGGATTTGGAGGGAAAAATGCAGTGTGGGCTCCTTAGCCTGTAAAAGCTACAATAGTGGGGTCACTAGGGGATCATCCTAAAGCCATGAAATGATAAGCTGAACCACTGTAGGCTGAGGACAGTCCATACCTCTGTCTCTGTGTCTCTCTCTATATATCTCTATCTCTGTCCTGTCTTTATTTCCTTCTGGAGTAGGAACAAAGATCAGCAGGTAGCCAGCCTGGGGAAACCTGTGGTCCCCTCCGTCAGCCCCACAATCCCGAAGGAACCAACCCACCCCCAGTGCACGTGTCCCTAAGCTGGGCTGCGCCGTGGGATGGGTGCACACACTGCATTGTCTGCTCACACTGGGTCCTTTGGGACTTAGCCTACGGCCTGTGAAGGATCCCTGCAGATCCAGGCATCCACCGTCTCACCACGTCCCCGTCCTGTGGGTGCATTTATCTAGAAGGCCAGGGCCACGCTGCCTGTCGGTTTGGGCTCTGTGAGGTGGTCCCCCCACGCTCTCCTCTTGCCCAGCTCTTTCCCTTGCTTCTCCTGCCATGCTTATTTGTTGATGTACTAAGGTCCAGGGCCCTTGTGGAATATCAGCTTCCCAAGAACAAGCTTTCATGTTTGGTTCATGCCTGTGACTCCAGGGCCTGCAGTCATGCCAGGCACAGCAAATATTGATGAATAAATGAATGAATGGATGGATGAGGAGGGGGAGCTGAGGCTGGGAGCAACAAGACAGAAGTCTCTTAGGGTCGTTGTGCTCAGCATATTCTGTTTGTTTGTTCTTCTGTTTTGAGATAAGGCCTTACTAAGTTTCCCAGGCTGGGCTTGAACCTCCAACACTCCAGTCCCAGTCTCCCAGAGTGCTGGGATCACGAGCAGGCTCCACCACACCCAGCGCCTCAGTACTTCTATGTCCATTTTCCGCAGCTTTGCAGATGCCTGGGAAAGCAGCCTCCTTTGACAGCACGATGTTCTGTGGTCTCACCCTGAGCTGATTTTAACTCCTTCCCGGCTTCCCCCAAAGCCGAACTCTGAGATTTGGATCCAACCTGATCACAATTCTCCGCTTCTCCCGCTACTCCGGGCCGCACGCCGGAAACTTTGCCAGTAGGGTCCTTTAGCCCATCAGATCCTGTCCACTCTTAACTTGAACGCTGTGCATGTGCAGCGCACACAGCCCAGTGAATCCTGCTCTCCGCGGCCCCAACACACAACTTCAGACCAGTCAGGCTTGTGTCACATGCAGCAGACAGGGCCCCCCGAGATGCTGGCCACCCCCGAGCTGCCCCTTCCTCGGTATAGAAGCTTCCAGTCCCGCCGGCCACTTCAGCATCCTGGCCACTTCCACCCAGGCTTTCCTGTGCTCAGAATCCCCCACTTGGATCTTCCTGCTTGAACCCAGTGAAATGAAAAAAAAAAAAAAAATGACTTGTTAATAACTGGGCCCTGCTCACCAGACTGAATTCCCCAAGTTCCACGGAATGTAATTATGAAATAACACCTTCAACAAATTTAGCATATAAAAAGTGGTGGTGGTGGGACATTTGTCTTCATTTGTGTTTTTCTTAAATATTACTTGTCCTGCCCAGGGAAGAAAAATATTCAAATGTATTAATGCTTTTGTGTCGAATACAAGATGAAACTCCTAAAGACTAATTTTCCAGATTACTTATTTTATATTTAGTGTCATTAATTCCACATGTGTGAAAAACATATAATTATACCCACACTATTAGTACTGAATAAAATTCCTTATTATTCAAGTGTAGTAATGGATAAAGTGGCACTAGACTCGTGTACACAAATGAGGGTTCTGAACTTTAGTGTGATTTCAATTATCTCACTTTAGCATCAAAAGTACTCAGCGAGATGCCTCGGCTGCACTTTTGCTAAATATTTCTCCTCCTCCCTATTACAGTAAAACGCCCTACAGGATTAGTATCTGTGGACACGGGATTCTCTGCAACTCGTGAAAACTCTGGGTTCTTTTCAGTATAGGGGTAACAATAGGAGAGCAGCTCCCAGATACTGTTCCAGGGAACAGCAGAACAGCGAACGGATTCGGGTCCTGCCAGATCGAACACCCCTTTCTTGACACCTCCGGAGGACATCAGTGTGCTCCAAGGACATCAGTGTGCTAAAGGCTCTGAGAAGTCCCGCAGTGAGAACACCCATAGAATTGTCTTGGCCACCATTTCTCATGCTTTCTGGCCAGAAGACCCTGTTAATGTCTTGCTACAGTTTTTTGGAGATGCTGCCCTAATGACTTGATATTAGCAGGGTGCCGGGTTTCCCTTCCCAGAGAGCCGCTTGGCATCATGAAGTGGCCTCATCTCTTCTGTTTTGATTTTTCGTGTGAACAGGACTGCGATGTTTATTTGTTGGTCGAGCAGGGACTCCCGGAAACCACCAATCTCTCCAGCCTGCCCTATCCAAGAAAGCTTTACATTTACTTCCCTCTTCGCTGTGCAGATGGATGAGGGCCCATTTCTCCGGGATCCCGGTGGAGGAAGTATTCTAACCCACATGGCAGCTGAGCGCCTGGCTCCTTGTGGGTTTAGAACCTGTCCCAGGGTGGCCTGTGATGGCTGCACCTCTTTGCCAGGGCCTCTGTGTCCTCCGCACTCATATTCACAGGCCTGGTTTCTTCCTAGCTGTGACGCAGAACTGCTTTCCAGAAACAGATAAAATTCATAGCAGGCACCTGCAAAGTGGTGGAAAGACTGTGGATTCGGGGGTGGTAGGGAACCCTTGACAAAAGCCACATCCCACTGAGAAGCAGTTCCACAGTTTTCCACGCCGGGCGGACCCTAGGGTAAGCAAAGCCAAAGGTGGGCAGTGGGCGTGCAGTTCCAGCAGAGAGCTCCCTCCACCCAGTGGCAGCAGGAAGAGCCTTGCGCAGGCCTGGCCTCCACTGAGCTTGAGCCCCGGCAGCAGTGCAGGCGTGACCCCTTCCTCTAGCAGCGGGGTTGACAAAGAGCAAGCAGATGGAAGAAAATGGCCCAGGCCAAGCAGCGGACGTGAATTTCACTGTGTTGACATCATGGCTTCTCGACCTGGGAAGCCCTACTGGAGCAATGCATGCAAAGCGCTGTACTGTGCTTAGTACAACACAGGGAGGTTGAACGCACGAGCTCCTAGTGACTTCAGCAGCCCTCTTCTTCTCGTCACTGTACGTGGTTTGAGCTCACCAGAAAGTGCTTGGAAGGAGGAGTGTGGAAGGTGTTTAGTAAGGTAAGAAAACCCAGCGAGAGAAGCCGGGACAAGCGATGAGCAGTGTGGTGCTGGAAGTTGGGACGATTCCACAGGAGACGGATTTCTGTCCCCCTATTCCCAGCAGGGGTTGAGCGTCCATGGATCAGAAGAGGAGCTGCAGTGGGGTTCTGCATGCACCCCTGCGCCCCAAGGCTGTCAGAGCACAGGCACTTGGGTTAGGTGCGCTGTGCAGAGAGATGAGGATCAGGAGAAATGGAGATGATTCAATGTTGGCTGAATGCTCCTTGTCAGACAGAGAAAGAAAATGTTCTTGGAAAAGCTCTTCTGTACCTACACATCAGCAGGTCTAGAGAATGCGCCCCACACGGAGATGGAAACCTCAGCACTCGCACCCTTCGTTTCCTTCCAACGCGGCAGCCCCAAGCCCGTGCAGACACCCACAGGGCAGTGCTTGGGAAACCTTTTCCTCTTCCGAGACCTGCTCACTCCTGCCTTGCTGCCAGCTGGCCCCTGCTCCTCCTTCCCTTGTCCAGCCACCTGCCTGCCATGACTTCCTGCTCGGCTGTGAGCCCCCTGAGAAAATCTCCAAGCACTGTGGCTGAAGCCGCTAAGGCAAGCAGCAGTGTGGATTCTCCAACCTTCCCCTCCTGCCATGCACCAAGCCGCCACACCATTTCCCAAAGCATTAGAGACCAATCGGCTCTGATCATTCAACAAGACGTATGGGCTTGACAGGATCAAGAACCGCCTAGCAGACGTGAAGCACAGTTCTGGGTGTGTCTTAGGGGCGTTTCCAGAGATGATTGGCACGCAGACCAGCAAATGAGGCAGAAAGATCCACCACAATTGTGCGATGTGGGAGGTGCCATCCAGTAGGCTGCATTTCTGGGTGGAATGAATGGTGAAGAAGATGAAATCGCCCTATGTTTGAAAAGCTCCATTTGGATGGAGTAGATGCATCTTTTGCTGTCATCCCCTGTGGACCTCAGACTCCAGTTTCTTCAGCTTTTCTCCTGAGCTGACTCACACCCGCCACTGATCCTGTAAGCTTATCTAATAAATCAAGATTCTCTCGATTCTGTTCCTCTGGAGAACCCTAACCAATACACTGGCAATGGACTCGGATAACATAATGGTGCACGGGTGGTTTATTCTGAACGAGGTGGGAAAATAAAATACTCCCGTATTCCTCCATCTCCCTTTTACAGATAAATTTGGATACATGAACGCTCAACCGAGATGTAAAAGTTTATGAAAATCATTGAGAAGCTTTTCAGGCATTCACTTTTGGAATATTTATACTGTGTCAAATATTTGTACCAAGCACCGTAATTTCTTGTGATATTCTTATTCACCTTTGTAGGGCTCTGGTTAGGAAGGGGGGCTGCAAGAAAAGCTGAGGTACATGGTAATCACCAATCATTACCAGTGTACAATGTACCTTTGTAGGACTGGGTTTCTCCTTGAAATAGCACTGAGGGAAAGTGGTACTGCTCCTTACTAATGTGAATCCCGAAATCTAGGGCAATGCAGGTGGGTTGAGAGGCCCTAAATATTCTTTCTGAGACTCCTTTTTATCTTCAGTAGATAACTCACTCCTACGCATGCTGGCCTCTTCAGTGGCCTCCAAGTATTATCTGGTAACACTTTAGAAAAATATGGATAACAAGTTCCAGACAGTTATAAGAGAACAACTAGTTGGAAGTTTAATCGTATTTTCCTAAACACTGAAGAATAGCAGGGAAAAACTAAACACAGTTCACAGTAGACACATAAATGCAACCCAGTGGGACATAAAGTCTAGCTCTCTCCTCTGTCACCCTCTGCCCTGTCCTCTCCTCATTGTGCGGGGGGCAGGCCACAGCCCAGCCTGGTGGCCTCGTGGTTGCCCTCTGTGAGCGTCTCTCCTCCCAGCTCCAGGCCACAGTGGCAGAAACCCATCACCCATGAGCTGGTCACCGACATCCCTTTATAGATGTCTTACTTTCCTGTTGCAGCTATTACCATGCAGCTAACTAATTACCATGACATCAGTGGCTTAAAACACCGCAGGTTCCTGGTCTTACAGTTCTGAAAGGCAGGGGTCCATTAGAAGTCTCGCGGGACTAAAAGCGTCAGCAGCATCATGTTCCTTAATGCTGGAGATTTCAGGGGAGAATCTGGCGTTGTCCTCCCCAGCTTCTAATGATTTCTGCATCCTTTGGCTCACAACCGAGTTGCCCCGCTTGGGTTTGTCCTCCCGTCTCCTCTGCCTCTGACCGGCCTGCCTCCTTGTTGAGCACCAAGGATAATCCACGATCATCTTCGCAGCTCAAGGCCCCTCATTCAGTGTCACCCACAAATCCCCTTTTGCCAGGTGAGAGAGCAAATTCGCAGGCTTGTGGGAATGAAGATGGGAACGTTTTTGGATGAGGGGTACAGTTATTCTTCTAAGCACAATGGACAAGATCCTAAAGCAAATCCCCCCGCCCCCTCCCCCCGCCCTGTTTCTGCTGTTCGGTGGCCTCGCCTTCTATCCTGCGTTCCATCACACAAACAGCCTTTGTCACCGTCTGCATTCTCTTAACTTTCTAGCGTGTCCCAGAATGGCACTTCCGGAACCCCTTGCACTTGGATGCAACCATGTGACTAGTTGTGGCCAATGAGTTATAAGCAACACAAGTGCATCACTTCCTGTCAGGCGCATCGAGTAGCCAGTGGGAGACCTTCCTGAACCCTCTTCCTCCGTTTACCCGGCGCCCCCGGGTGAGCAGCGCCCCCTGCAGACCGCAGCAGATATGCCATGGCAGTTGGCCAGCCTGCGCACATGTAGGATACCCGGTGATATTTGAATTTCAAACAAATCTGCAGTTTCAAATATTATCTGGGCCGTAGTCACACTACAAAACCTGTTGCTTATTTGAATGCATCTTCATCCTTTAAAGCCACAGCCTTGACTGATAGTCCAGAAGCTTTGTGGCATCAGCTCCACTTATGTCCGGCTACTAAGGTCAGCCAGAAATATTCCTCCCTCACTTTGCTAAGCAAATAGAGGATAAGGGGGTCATATTTATCCCTTGAGTTTTTTTAATCTCTGGTGCTTGCTGCACCTTGGCCGAGCTAGAATCATTTAGACGACAAAATGCAGTTCAACACAATGCGATAGACTGTCAGTTTTTGTTTAATGTATCAGTGCTTCATGGTATGTGCAAAAAGCCCTGGAATTGCCCTTTAAATTAGAGATTGCTCTTATATCTGCCATGTGATGGGTCCTCCTGGTGATACAGATGATGGCTACACTCATAAAATGCTCTTTAAAGCCACCAGCACTGCACCTGTCAGTCATCCAACTTAAGTGGATTTTCAGCAACTGGGGCAAAAAACAAAAGCACCAAACCTGCAGATTGGCATGTGAGCCCAAAAGAAAGATAATGACGGCTAGTTTGTCCAGGTGTTCGATTCGTGGGACCAAGGAGAGCAGATAGAGATCTTAGTACAGTGTGCTTAAACACAACAGAGCTGCCAGCGCCTGTTTCGAAATCTACTCCTTCAATGCCTGATAAACGAGTTACCAAAGTGTGCAAGCATTTGCTGCGCTGTGTCACTGGTGTCACAGAAGATGGACTGTGCCCAGCCAGCACTGAGGGCAAAACTCACCTGTAGAGTGTGGTGGGACCATGTGGTGTCACCAGTTGTGTTTTGTTTCCTGTTTTGTTTGGAAGCTGTAAACAGAAGAATCTGGATTGTGGAGACTCCTGCAGTCTCCTCTGTGTCCTTCTTAGAGAAAGAAGACTACAGCAAGCCAGAGGCCAGCAGTTCAGTTGACATCTTCCAGGGCATTTAGGAAAGCAAAGGACATGTTTGTAAAATAACCAGATCTGAGCTCTAGCATAGGATCCACATTTCGAAGTTGTCAGTTTCTGTCAATGAGTTTGAAAACTCAACCGGCTGATATCAAGACATTGTACAGAAATGCAGACCTTTAGAAAAGAGCATGCTGTAGACTTCCAGCTTTGCATTCCCTGTGCTGCCCTCAGAAGCCCTGAAAGGAGACGTCCTTTCCCAGAGGCTGAGTACGTGCTGTCCCATCACCAGCCCTGAAGGAGCCTGTCATGAATCTCAAAGGATGAGACAAAGATACAAGAAACTTCAGCAGAAACTAATGTTACCTGAGGAAAATACCTGAGGAGCAGTGGATTGTGTGCAACTGAATAAATGCTGCAGACATTTAACAGTCGGCAAAGCCGGTGAGATTGGCACAGGCAGAAGCAGCTCTGCAAAAGAGGAAAGGCTTTATTTGGCTGTTGGATGAGGCCAACACCTGGGAGAAGTGAAGAAAGACAGAAGATGTACCAAGTGAGACTGTGCAAAGGTGTGAGGGGCTGAGAGCTAACCAGAACAGCAGCAGTGCCATAGGGCTGTACAGAGCCAAGGGGGAGAGAATCTCAGCATTGGCAGCAACACGCCCTCTTGTTTATCCAATGCATTTATAAAAACAGCAATAGCTTGTATACAGACGGGCCCTACTACGTGCAAGACACCTTGCTAAGTGCTTTGCAAGTTGCCCGGTGATCCTTCACGGAGGTCTCGCTCGCTGTGTGTGTCCTCCTGACCCACACCCCAGAGGAGGGCTCTGTCACACACAGTGCTTTTGTTGGGCACCTCTCTCCCTACAGTGAAGTCAACTTTTCGCCTCCATTTTCTACAAAGCAGAATGGGAAACAAGTGGACTCTGGATTCCGACAGACCTGAGTTGGAATTCAGCCCTTCCAGCTGTGTCACGTGGACAGAGGTGACTGTATTTACATCCTTACATCACAGTTTCCCCATTTTTGAAGTTGATCTCCTGCTACCTGAGTCTTAGATGCTACGAAGGCTCCATGAGATTAGAGGCTGGGACTTGTAAGCAGTCAAATAAAAGTAATTGATATTTGCCTTTTACATCACTCCATGCACCTAGTCCTAAGAAATTCAATCATGCTTCCAGAGATACCTCTTCAAAGTGACTGAAGTAACAATCACCTTCCACTGACCTCCCTGTCCAGGAAAATCATCAAAAAGATGATGACTTACTTCTCCTATCCCTGAACTGGCTTGGGGACCACCTCTTTCCTTTCCATGTGTCACAGCCATCTGTTAAACAATCCCTTCCAGAATTCTGCCAGACACTGAAGTCAAGACTGCAAGTCTGTCTCCACTCGGGAAGTCGGCCCTTTCGCTCACCTTCGGGCTTCTGTGATGTGTTTCTTGGTGTTTCCAGTGTCCTTGGTGTCCACCACAGTCGGAATTTGCATCAGTTCCTGGAATGGACAAGACCTGGATCAGACCATCAGAAGTCACTGGAGTCATCACTGGGTCTCAGGGTCACCTCATATGGTTGTCCATCCTGGTTGCCAGCCTTGCAACCCAAAACCTTGGCATCCCTCAAAATGTACTGGAATTAGAGAATGTTTCTGGCTCACCACTTCTTGCTTCTTCCCCCCCCCAAACCCTTGCTCAGGACCTACTGATTCAGAGTTTCTGTTTCACAAAGATGCTCAGGTGATCTGGGTGCCCGTGACAGACTGAGAAGCCCCAAGCCTGGGCAGAAGTCCTCAGACTCAGCTGTACTTTACAATGAAGAGGGGGAATTTTCAAAAAGTTCCCATGCTTGGCCCCTGTCCCTAGAGAATCTGATTTCACTAGCTTGGAGTCATGCCCAGGGTTGGGTATTTTCTGAAGGTGCATGTAGTGATTCTAATGTGCAGCCAGGGGTAGACCCCCTCCCCTACCAAAGCTCTCCCAGGAGACAGGCTTGGTTCTACATGTGAAGACCTCAAGGGTCTGCACCTGCGGAGAGAGAGGTGCCCTAGAAACTAAGGACCTAGAGTGGCTTGATAAATATATCCTTGTAAACAAGCATAAGTTTATACAGTCTCATTAAAGTACAGTCACATGCTGTGTTTATAACGATAGAGTTGCCAAAAAATGGGCGTCAGTAAAACAAATCGTATTGTCACAATGGTTATTATTATTGTAACAAAACTTTAACATTTCTTACCCCTTTGCCAATGCAATCACAATGCATAATGCATTGGAGATTACTTCCAGCTGTCTCCCACTCTATGAATGGTGACATTTTTGTGCACACAGCATTCAGACGCCGTGTACATTTGCATGATAAGCAGCCATCTTCCCATTCATGAATAGAGGCTCTTAGGAGAATGGCCCTTCAGTGGCCACCACGAGTGGCCTCAGACTTGGAAGTGGCCTTGTCGGGTGGTAAGCCATGGCCTAAAGCAGAAAAAATCTCAAAAGTGAACACTTTGCTTTGAGTTTTGTTATGCAACCTGGGTCCTGGGAAGCTTGATAAGAAATATGTCCTTACCTGGAACAGATGCAGACATCTGTGTCCTGCCTTGTGAGGTTCAAATGAAACTGCTTAAAAATGAGCTGGGTAATAGCAGAAACCTCCACTAATAACATGAGTTTATAAGAGTATAACATAGTAAACACTGCATTAGTAATAATAGTATATCCAACAGCATTATTTCCAACATAGAGAGAAGAGGAGGAAGCCCTCTGTCTTTAAAACCTAAATCCTTTTCTATTTCCTTCATAAAGAGAAGAGGGATGGAGGGTCAAGTGTAAGTCAGTGGTGGGTGGGTAGATTAATGGGTGGATGAGTGAGTGGATGGCTGGATGAGTAAATGGGAGAGATGGGTAGACAGATCATGGGTTGTGGGATGGATGGAGAAATGAATACATGTATGTAAATATGGATGGATGGATGGATGGATGGATAGATGGATGGATGAATAGATGGATGATGAATGGATGGATGGATGGATGAATGAATGGATGGATGCATGGGTGGATGGATGGATGGATGGATGGATGGACTCAGTGGAATCATGGAAGCAGTCCACCTCCCACCCATACTACTTGGCCTCTCATATTAATGCCTTCCTGTTGCAATACAACTAGTAGTCAGTCCGGTCCACAAGGCCTCCATTGTCTGCCTAAAGCCGTCCTCTGTATTTTACTCACCCACTGTGTTTCCCTCTGCTGCCTACCCTGTGCTTTCCACCTCTTACTGACTCTGACTGGTGTAGATGTTGTAAGCCATATTCTACCTAGGTGCCAAGTCTAATTCTGGTGACTACTTTGAAGTTGCCCCCAGTGGAAATGTTCAAAGAAATTCCTCCCTCCTCTTCCATCATAACACCTGTCTGATTTTGACTCACAAAACTGTGTACTTTTCTACACACATGATTTTTTTTCCTTATGAAAGGAAGAGAAAAAGAATTAGCATTTATTAACCACCCAGTCGCACACACCTTCATGCAATTCAGTGACAGCCCTGTATGGATGTACTTTCTGTCCTTGCTTTGCCAAAGAAGTGAGACAGACCGGAAGAGGTTGGCTGACTTACCTTAGGAGCCTGGTGCAGGGGGAGGAAGGATGAGATCCTACATTTTCTGATGCTGTACATCTGCTCTTCTCCCAAATCTAGTCCTAGGGAATTCTTGAACTCCTGGGGGACACTACCTACCTTGTGGCTGAGGTCATTACAGAAATCAGGTGACAAATCCAGAGAAGAGTAATTGGTGAATGTCACTTCTTAGATTCTGCATTGTTCTTATTCCTATGGACACCTGCCTGCCCCCTGGGGAGCCTCCAGTATGAGCTAAGCATCATAACTGTTGAAATTAAAGTTGAAACCCTGTGAACTTATCCTATTTGAACTGCTAATTGGCAGTTAATTAGAAAAGTCCATTGAAGGAGAAAATCATGTAGACCTCAAGAGCTACATTTTAATTTAATTTAAAACATATCACATATTTTAGTTTACTCAACTTTTGCTTCAGGACCTTTGGCTTTTGCTTAAGTACAGAGAATCCCATGATCTGGTTTCTATAAACCACATTTAGAACAATGCCTGTGATTTCCAGTCTGGGTTTCTTTCAAGTATAGCTAGAATATGAAGACCCAGGCCAAGAAACTGGTGCTCAGAATTCTCCTGGATTTTTATCATTCTCCCCACCCAAGGCTTTAGCAAATCTGACCCACACCTAACTATCTTACACTTGACAGCACCCACAGAGTCACTTTCTGCAGTAACCTTCCTTTGTAACATCTTTGGAGAAACTTCATCACAGTCTTTCTTCGGCTTGTATGGAATACGCAGTAGTCTAGAAAGTCAGCGCCCCTTGGAGACAGGGAGACTGGAAACACAGCTGGTGACTCTCGGTAGACCGCAGGTCCCCGTGGGATGTGGTGGGCAGGAGTGGCAGGAAACAGCCCTGGCCAGACGTGAGCAGTTGTCCAGTGGAGCCATTGGGTGATTACGGGAGAGCTGAGAAGCAGAGGTCCTGAGGAGGTAAAAGAGATTCACCAGGATGTTTTCTGGGTCTGCGTCTCCATCCCATCATTCACTAGCTGTGTGACCTTGAGCAAGCCAAGGTCCAAATGCAGATGTCTCCAATCTTGTGGAGAAGTGAGTGGTGTGGGACAAAGAAAATACTGTACACAAAGTAGGTGCCTCCCAAACGGAAGTGGATGCTATGATTTTAATGTTTAGGATTTCCCATACCCAGTTACTTTAAGAGAATTCACATGGATACCTCGACTGCCTCCTTCCTTCCTCTTAAACAAAGATTTCTCTGGATATCCTTTGCAAAAGTAGCTTTTACAGACCCCTCAGATCTTCAATTAAAACAAAAACAAACAAACAAAAGCCTGAGACTTACCACTTATCCTGTTCGCACTTGCAAATTGTTTTCCTTTGAAAAAGCAGGAATGCACCTATCCTGTTAGGACTTGCTGCCTTATACAAACAGCAGGTCAAACAAGAGCACCCTTTCTGGTTTCAGGCAACAGGCTCCTATTTTAATTGCAAATCTGTAAGCCTCTCTCCTGAATTGCATTTGGTTTGTAAAGGCGGAGAAGTGCTTAAGTCCCAAGATCCTTTGCCACAGCCACATCATAGATAGGCTTCTTCTAACACACAGAACCCAATAGTATGGTAATCAAACCCATCAGTGACAGAATGCTTTGAAATCTTAAATAAGATCTAAATCACAATTGTTCAAACATACATGGCTCATGAAATTTCTTGGCCTAAGTCACACTGCAATGTATTCTCTTTGTTTTTCATTTTGGCAGAAACAGACAGTGATTTTTTTCCAGTTAATCTTTTAAAAGATGTTCAGTTGTGGTAAGTTGTAATAAAAAATGCATAATATGTGCTTAACAAAAAGTAACACCTCTGCTATAAATTGCATCATTGAGATACAGGGACCTGTGAGAAACCATAAAAAGCATACGCAAAGTGGAATGAAGCCGAAGTTACCTTTATTGTCAGCTTCTTCTCCTGAAATGGCCTAAAGTGCAAGATAATGATTACTCATGGAAGGAAAAAAAAACTTCATCAAATGCAATACCAACATTGTTGGTGGCGTTTTGTGACTCATGGGTGGGTTTGTGGTCCTGGAGAGGTGCCTAGACATTGTAATTCACAAGAATTGTAATTAACAAGGAAAAATTACTCATTTATTTACATTCCCATTTGAACACCAGATAAATTATTTGCTAAAAGCCTCTTAATGATCCCCAAATACATAATTATCTAGTACATTGGTCCCACTTTTAGAGCATAGAAACTATAGTAAAGTGACTCCTCCCGCCAAACTATTCGCTTACTACTCCTGCTAGACATTTCTTTTATGGTTTTAAAAGTTATATTGGTTTTTTAAATATCAAAATATTTTATGCAAAATATTTCATTTTTAAAAAATTCACTCTCGCTCTTGGGAGAGTATATGTGCAATTGTTAAAGATGTACTGCAGATTGCAATAAATTCTGAAATTAACACTGAATATATTTTCATATTATGTTTACATATGGGTAGGTTTTTTTTAGACTCCCTATCTTTTTTAGATTTATGAGATTCTCTACAATACGATTTTGTGTGAGTATATTTAAATTTCATATGTGTATATATTTATACACACTGAGAGTGAGATTACATACTTGCTTTAATTTCTCCCAATCTTAAAAGCTCATAAAATATTTAAGCTGTTTCAGAACCAGAATAGAAATGCCTCAAACTGTTGTTTAAAATTACATCCAACCTTCACCTACCCATGCTAATGAGTGGGGCAGCCTTAGTACCGGGAGTATCAATCAAAGGCAATCAATGCGCAGGGGCCTCAATGGTTAACCTTGTTCTCTGCCCACTCCCTCCAGCCCTCCCTCCCCTTTGACCTTAACTACAGCTGCTTAGAAAATGACTCACTGGTCCCTCTCCCTGTCGCCTGTCATCTTGCTGATGAAATCTCCATTCGGGAGTAAAATGATCAAAGGGTGAGCGGGATGAATAACCTGTAAACTGTTGCCAGCAGCGAGGGGTCAGTTGACTTCAAGGTTTCCATGGCTTCATTCATTCGTTGAACAAATATTTACTGAGAACTTAGGGTGGATCCTGCACTGAGAAGTGGTGAGGGCTCCCTTAATGAACAAGCTCCACATTTTCTCTGCTTTTATGGAGCTAGCAGTACGGGAGAGGAGGCGGGCACTGCGACACATAACTGCAGGATTGATAACACACACGAAGACAATCACAAGGCGTCGTGAAAGCCGTACTTGACTGGAGGACCCTGCCTTAGTCTTCCCTGGGGTACAAGGTGATAGGGAATATCATGCCCAAGGAAGGGTCCTTTTCCCAAGTAGGACAGCAGGGGGAAGAGCAGAGCAAGTAGACCAGAGGCACGTACGAGAGGCCTGGGGCGTGCAGCAAAATGCAGGCAGCTGTGTGACCAGAGCACACGTGGCCAGGAGACCGTGCTAGGACAGGAAGTGAACGTGCGGAGCAAGGCTGCTGCACACCTGTCACTTTGGATTGGTCCTCACTGCTGTGGAAGGTCTGAAGCAGTGTGCACGTGGACACACCTACATGCTTCGAGTCTTGCTCAGAAAACAAATAAGAGAGATCAAGGGTCACAAAGGAGATGCTGCCCTAGAGGCCACTGGAACTTTCGAGATGACAGATGACGGCACAGTGGCCTGGGCTGGAGAGTGAGAAGGGAAGACTTGGGGAGAGCAAGATGGGCAGCGGCGAGCCGCTCACCAACACCCCAGGCAGGGGCTCCAGAGCCGTTTCTACCGGGAGGTGGAGCTGCCACAAACCCATCTGCTGAAGCTCCAGTGCCCAGCACCTTGGAGGCAACTGCACTTCACAGTACAGAGCCCTGCCTGATCCTAGACCTGCGGTAGATGCCTGAATCACAGGCAGCAGCGAACCCTGTGTATATCTATGTGCACCACGTTGTAATGTGTAAATTAGATTAATAACTGATAACAAAATGAAACAATTATAACCATGGGCTCTAATAAAGTTGCCAACATCATTACATTTGTGCTTGTGCAGCAAGGTCCCTAAAACAGAAGTAAAGCAGTTCTCCAGCTGTCTGCTCTGGTACCCAGGGGGCTGCAGAGTGCCTAACGGGGGTGCAGCACACACCGTGTGGAAATGTTGGCTAAAGTCCCGACTCACGATCAAGATAGGTGGAGGGAGAGGGGTGTGAGAGTCCATCTCCCTGCTCAGAGGGGCATAAAATTTGAAACTTATGAACTGTTTGTGAAATTTGCCATTTACCATTTTCAGACCACAGTTGACCTCAGGTAGCTAAACTGCAGAGAGCAGCACTGTGCACAGTTAGGGGTGGTGTAGTGCGGGTATTAAAGGGGTGATGAAACGGAGTGCCTTAGGGTAGGTCCCAACCTCAGCTGACTGGGACCATTATGGTAAGAGAACATCTGGTACCCTGGAGGAGACAGGCGACCTTTGAAGAGACCACAAGATCTGTAAGCAGAGCGGAGAGACCCAGAGGAAACCAACCCTTCTTCTGTACCTCCACCTGAAGACTCCGAGCCTTCAGAACTACGGGCCCATCTGTGTGTCTTGGTTAAGCCACCCGGTCTGCAGCACTTTTGATGGTGGCCCGGCCTGAGCAAGTGAACCTATAACGTAGAAACAAACCCGGGCAGAGTGAGGTTCAGAGTAGCAAAAATTAGCAGCCATGAGCACTGCACCACACGCATCCTCATGGCCAGTGCAAGCTGTGCTCGCCAAGGCCGTGGCATCCAAGGATAAAAAGGGCTTGGATTCCTTCCACGGCCAAGGAAAGATTACAAACGCATCATAGTTAGTGAACAGAGGAGAAACTTTTTCTAGTAGAGTTATATTTGCTTTTTTAATTTTTTAATTTATTTACTTTTTTTTTTTTTGGTACCAGGGATCAAACTCACAACCTCACACTTGCCAGGCAGGTGCTTGTGCCACTGAGCTGAATCCCTGGCCCTCTAGTAGAGTTATAGATAAAATACTAGAGAAAAGGAGTGACAAAGCCCGGTGTGATTCCAGACTCTAAGGAAGAATCAGGGGTAACGTGGAAGGCCTGGTGGTATGGGAGTGTCACAGGTACGACACCCAAATATTGGGTGGCACCAACTCTCAGCAGTCTCTGGGGTGGACACGGGATGGAAATAAAATGATGTGAAAATATAGATTAGAAAAAGATCTATGTTTGCACTTTACGTGTTTATCTACCCACCCATCCCTCTCTGTCTCCATCCACCCGAGTCTGCACATGAAGCTGCTGCCATTACAGGCTGCCTCTCTACACCCTGCAGCCTGCTCACCCTGCGCCAGAGAGCTATAATGTTTTGCAATTCTATTTTTAGGTAAAACTTGCACACCATCAAATGAACAGACTTTGAAAATTTTAATTGGCTTTATCAAAGCTTGATTATCATAAAATAAACTGAATGTATTTGAATAAACACTTTGCTAAGTTTTGACCTGTATGCGTATGCATGAGTCTAGGTACTGTGGTCAAGACAATGAACTTACCCATCACCCCCAAAAAGTTGCTTCCATCCCTCTGAAACTCCTCCTCCTGACCCTCCTCAGGCAGCCATGAAACTGCTTTTTGTCACTATTGCTTTGTTTTTATTTTTTAGAATTTTATATAAATGGAACCATATGGTATATATCCTTGCTTTATATGTTCTTTTTAAAATTCGGCATAATTATTTTAAAATTCAAAATATTTATTCAAAATATAATATTTCAAATTATATTTAAATGTAATACACTAGATAGTTCAAATTTGAATATGGTTATACATTCAAATTAAATTACGGTTGAAATCTCACATTATTTGGTAATTATTTTTATATAGGTCATCAATACACACAATGTTGTAGCTTTTGCTAAGTATTCCATTATCTTTTAAAATAGATTTAAATAATATGAAAAATACATATGAAATGTAAATGTTTCCCATGCTCTTGGTTCTATTGTTAAATATCTTCCATCTCTTTCCACCTCTTTCTACTTCTTTGGGGATTTCAATTGTCCTCCGAATAGGTTGCTCGAAGTTATCCATAGTTCACTCATTGCTTTTTCTTTGTGTCTCATCTGGAGTCTTTTATTGCAGTGTCTTCAATTCACAGATCTTTTTTTCCCCAACATAGATGTTGAATACCATGTTAATCCATTTGAGTGTATTTTTTATTTTACTCAGTATAGTTTTTATCTTTCAAGTCTAGGTCAGTTTGGGTCTGTTCCTACTTCCATCGGTCTTGTGACACATAAAGGAAATAATTTTTTGTGCTTTCCGTGCTAGTTCTACTATGGATGTCAATTTTTGCTCAGTTTTCATCGATCAATCTTTCTTTTTTATGAGTGGCATTTTCCTGCTTATTTGCATGTCCAGCAATCTTTGATTATATACCAGAAATTGTGGTTTTACCCTTTTCAATGCTGGATTGTTTGCACACAAATATTCTTGAGTATTGCCCTGGGATGCAGTTGAGCTACTTCAGTGCCCATGGGACCTTTAAAGTGCTTCTTTTAAGATTTCTAATGTGGGGGGCCAGGGATTTAGCTCAGTGGCTTAAGCACCTGCCTGGCAAGCGTGAGGTCATGAGTTCGATCCCTGGTACCAAAAAAAAAAAGATTTCTAAAGTGGGATCCCATCAGCCCTCAGCACTGCCTCCCACTATTAAGGTCTAAGGGCTTTTTTCTGTGCAATCTCCCCAGTATTCTGTGAATTGAGACTGTCCAGTCTGGATAGTAGAAACAGGTACTATTCCCAGCCATATGTGGGTACCACACCCCCTCGCTTTGAATCCATACATGAATACCATGTACCCACACTTGTAATCCAGGGATTTCATCACGCACATTCACTGTTATTCAGCTCAAATGCTGGAGGGAGGCTGCCTGCCTGCCCGCACACTTTCTCTCCTGGATGTCTCTCTCCTCTCCATGGCTGTGTTATGGAAAGTATAGTTACTTTGCCTTACTCAAACCCTCTCTGCACTCAAGATATTTGTCAAACCTGACTTTCACTGTTACCAGAAGACGCTGCGAAAGAAGTAAAGTGAGGCAGTTGCACAGCTCACCTCGTTGCTTCCTGCCTCTCTCCTCTCTCATTGTCCTTCACTGACCAATGGCTGGTGTCCGGCACTCTGTTTCATCTACTTTGTCCATTTATTGCTTAAGGTACGGAGGTATCTGGCATTTGTCTTCCATCCTGGCCAGAAGTGATAGCTTGGAATACACACATCTTAGTGAACACTTCATAAAATTTTGTCAAATGGCTTCATTCACCTACAAAACTCAAACCCCAGTCAAGCTAATATCCCCCAAATTCCTCTTATTGCCTTCCTAGTTAAACTTATCCCAATTCTCTGAGAAGCTGCTCTGATGACTTTTTCCCTTCCTAGATTAATTCTGCCTTTTCCACAACGTCACACAGATGAATTATACAGTACGTGCTCTTACTCCTTCATTCAGCATAATGTTTTTCAGACTTGTCCATGTTTTTGTTTTGGTAACTCTTTTTTCATCACCGAGTAGTATTTTATTGTATGATTCTGTCACAGCTTGTGTGCTCATTTCCCTGTTGATGGAGACCGGGACCGTATCCAGCTGGACGTTATGGCGAATAAAGCTACTATAAAGAAGTCTTGTAGCACAAGTCTTTACTTATGGATGAATGTTTTTCTTTCTCTTGAGTAAACACCCAAGAACAGAATGGTTGAATCATAAAGAAGGCATCTATTTAGTTTGATAGGAAACAGATTTCTTCCCCCAAAATGGCCTTGGCATTTTACACTACCACCAAAAACATAAAAGGGTTTTTGTTCCTAATCACCATCGATAACATTTTGTAGCTATCAGTATTTTTAACAGAGCCATTCCAGTCCATTGTGTCATAGTATCTCTTTGTGGGATTAATGGCACTTCCCTAATGACCGGTGCTGTTGAGCAATTTTTAATGTGCTTATTGGCCACTCATAGCAACCTTTGTGAAGTATCTGTCCTGATCTTTTGCTCATATTGTGCTCACTTTTAATTTTCAAAGTTCCCTGAAAATACCACAGTGAAAAGCAGTCTGCTGTATTAACAACCATCTAAACACACGCGAAGACTTTTGAGCAAGAATTCACTTTTATATCCAGAGTTGGGACAAGAAACAAGTTCCATCCAGGGTATTTGTAAGTCCACCCTTTGTTTTTCTATAGATGGCCACAGGACACATTTTCTAGGTGTAGTGTACTTTATTCTGGACATTTTCAAATTTACACCGTAGAATCATAAAATGAATCCCAATGTAGCCTCCCATTACCGATATTTTACTGGTTTTATTCCACTTATTGCTCCTTACCTTTGCTTAAGCTGAATTTTTAAAAAAGAAAATCCCAGGCATTACACAGTTTTACCCATCCATATATTACAATTTGGACAAGTAGAACTTGAGATATTTATTTAGGATCTTTATTCGATTATAAGTACAGGATCAAGAGCTCCTGATGGAACAAAGTCCAGATTCAGTCTTTGCCTGGGTTAGATTACGGACTCATATCACTTGAAACAAACGTTCAAGCTTTACTTAAACTACCAGACATGTGTCTTAGTAGTGTTGTCCCATAAAACCAGCTGTTGCCCTTGGTCTCTTCATCGAGGAAGAAGATAACAAATAATATATTCTTTCAAAATAATCTGAAAACTTCATTGGGAATTCAGATTCCCTTACTTTGCTGTAGGGACGCTAGCACGTGTTATTCCTTGTACTCTCACAGGTAACCAAAAGTTGTGAGCTTTGTAGGTGTAGATCTTATGAGAGAGTGAATATTAGACAAAAATCCCTTCTCTTCAGGTAATGCAGAGGCATAAGATGTGATCCAACCCAAGGTCTCCTTTCTCCCTTGCACAGTAGAACAACACCACCCCACCCCTACTGACCTTGGTCCTGGTCATTCTTTGTTTTGGGGGCTGTCTGCGCCTTGTAGGGCTTTTAGCAGCATCCCTGCTGTAAGGTCTCTAGATATTGCTAAATGTCCCCAGGCAGGGGAAAGGGACAGACCCAGCTCTGATGGTGAGCTCCTGCTGTGCAGTGTGACCATGCACAGCAGCAGGGCAGTCACTCAGATGAGTGTCAGTCTCTTAAAGCCTTAGTCCCCTTCCGGTGAAAGAGAATCACACATGTGTGAATGTGCCATCAAAAAGAGTCACGGACTGGCTGTGAAAGGGGTTCAAGAAGAGATTCAGGGAAGTGGTGAGAGGCCCTGTGCCTTCCACATACTTATGGCAAAAGAAGTAAGTAACGGGTGAGTGTGCCCCACACCCCAGCCCTAGGCCAGGACGGCAGGGATTCCTGCCTGCAGCCAGCTCCCAACAGGAAGTAAAGACAGTGTGAATGTCAGTACCAGGTAAATCTACATTTAAAGCCACAGCTTCTACCTATTGTATGCGTGGCTCTGAGCGAATCACTAAGCCTCTCTGAGCCTCCACACCATTATCTGTCAGGCTGATAATTAACGTGCAGAACATAGCAAATATATATGCTGCCTGTCTTCATGCTCAGGCCAAGGGTTCACCAAAGAATTTTCCCATCGTATTTATTAAAATAATTATCATCATTTCAAATGGTCTAGATAGGTGCTGAGATGATGTAGAAGCACAGTAATTGGCAAGTGGTCGGTGTTTCCTGGCAAATGAATGAGGGTACGGAATGAAAAAGACAGAGAATAAAGAACCAGCTACCTCATCCATCCCCGAGGACAGACTCAGGGATTGCCCAGCTTAAAAGTGAGCAGTCACGTTACTCACGCAGAAGGGCGCAACTGGCCTCAAGTCAAGGACAGGTTTGCAGATTCCATAAAGACCTTGGAATTCAGAAACAATAAGAATTCAAAATGGTCCACGTAGGGCTCCAGGGCAGTGCAGACTGGAAACTCAAAGCTCGTGCAAAGCCCAGGAGGTGCATCTAACACAGCGAAAGCCGCCTCCTCGCCCACGGCGCCTTGGGTCTCGCTCATGCGGTCTGCCTGTTCCATTTTGGGCCTTTATGAGATTCCCTGCGAGCCTAGCTTTGAATTTTCCTGCATTAGTCTCAGTTCAGTCTCTGGGAACCTGCAGTTATTCGTAAATTACCAAGGAAACTCCTCGTCTGAAGTGGGAGCCATCTCTATACGCTATAAATACCAGGCAATTAGCTTCTCAAGTGCCTTATTATGAAATGGAGCAAGGACACCTCCGTGGACACACACATGAGAAGATGGCAATCCATACAGAGACGGTCTTCTCTTTAAGTTGAATTTTTATAGACTGCAAGGGGTGGGGGAGCCCATAAGTAATGAAATACCTTCCCGTCAGCAAATTTAGGCGTTACTTTCATGATGATCGCTTCCTCTGTTCTTCAAATCCTTGGTTCACCCATAGGATTTAGAGTGCCAAGCCCAGTGGTCGTTATCCAAACAAAAGCACAGAGGTCTTTAGGTGGTGAACGATTAGTGGAAATAACTTGTTGAAGGGAAAGTCAATGCTACTGCCCTGGGGAAAGCAATCTGACTGTTTTTACTACATTTAAGAATGTACTCCGTGACCTAGCAATTCTGTCTTGGGAAATCCGTGCTCTGGGAATGAAAGAAGAAATAGACAAGGAGATAGGTGGATAAAAGCAAGGTTCCTGAATAATTGTTGTAAAGCTTCCAAAACCCTGTAACAGGAATAGCGAAAGGGATGGGTGAATTACAATGTGGACTAATATGCAAAAACTTCTAAGTGAACTTGAACTGTATAAGTTAGAGTCACCTGCACTGGCTTGAAGAATTACCATGAAAATGGCAGGCTACAGAGGAATTTCATAGAAGTGTCCCATCTTTGCAAACGAAAAAAACAAAAAGGAAAGCAAGGGAGCTAAAGAAGAAAGGCAGGGAAGGAAAAAAGGAGAAAGAGAGAGAGATGCCAGGGTCCTTATCCAAAGCCTGTCCTCTACTCCTCTCATCCTCCTGACAGAGCCGGGTACAGTCTGAGGGTTCGATCAGCTCAGGCCCACTTAGGAACACAGTCACCGTCCTCAGTTTTCCAAATCTAGCGAGTGTGATGGTGAATTGGTTGTGCAGAGGATCCTGAGGGTAGCTGCTGAGGAAGCCAGCCTCCTCTCCTCCCAGGCCACAGAGGCGCAGGGAGGAGGTGGCACCCTTGGACTCAGAAAGGAAGTCATATTGGAAGCTAGAACCATGCAGGGAGGGAGGACAGAAAGAATATTTCTCAGTTTTCTTATGTCTTAGACGATTCATAACAATCATCAGCAAGGATGATTCTAATGACATGATGATGGGCAGAATGTTCCAGAGGATGCTGTTGTTTCCGCGGGCCTTTTAAATGTTGTTACCAATAGCTCCTTAGGTATCAAACACCTTCAGTGCTGAATACTCCCTTAGCATTTTACAAGCCTTGTACAAGTAGACCATTACAGTTGATGGACTAAGTTTGAAATTTCTTCATCTTATAGATGATGAAATTGAGACTTGAGAGGTCATATAGTCTAAGATCACACACCTAATAAATCAGAGGTCTGGAATTGGAAACAAATTCTCCCCACACCTATTCCTCTAGTGTCCTCCCACCGTCCCTGCTGACCTGCATTTACCAAGTCTCAGTTTGGAACCATTCAGTCTCGATCTTGTCTGGAAATCCAGAGAAGGGCTTTTTAAACAACATCCTATGTGTTATTTGGATGATGCTGCTCCCGGAGGCACAGTCTGTGTCTCTACCCTGTGTATCCAAGAGGACTTCTGTCTGCTTCCGCCAACAGGGGCCGTGACAGTGGGAATGACGCCTTATGAGCACAGAGGCTGAGTCACAGAACCGATCATTCAGCTTCTTCTTTATTCACTGGAATACTCACTTTTTGAGTCCTGGGCGTCTATGTGAGAAGTCTGGCTATTCAAGGAGCACCATGCAGTGGGGCAGACAGCCCGACAATCCCAGCCAAGCCCAGGCTTCGGGTCATCCCAGCTCCTGCACCTGAACTGGAATGGAAGAAACCGCCAGAGGATTCTGCTTCCCAGCTGTTGGATTCTTCCCGCCGGAGGCCTCAAGACTGTGAAACAGGGAGGCCCCTTCTCCATCAGCTTCTGCCCACATGGCAGACTTGTGTGCAAAACCAACGGTTGGCTTGGCATGCTGCAACAGATGACTAGAATGTGTGGTGGCTTTAAGTCCTGAAGTGATGGGTTTGCAGCCCCTGTTTTACTGCATGAATGAACAGTCTATACAAATCCCACCCTAATGCACGCAGGTAGAAACACCTTGCAAACTGGGTAGTCCCGCCTACACGCAAGGCTATCTTGCAAGAGCTGCTCGAAAGAAACAATTTGCATTGTGAGTCATAACATTTTCAAGAGAGGAAGAGCTGGAGAGGAGCCATCAAGCCCCTGGGGGCCGAGCCGCTCAATGATGAGATGAGAATGTCCCTGGGAAACTCACTTCCGCTGTCTAATTTGGATTCCAGAGTTGAGGCGAGCACCTGGAACGGGGCATCCTCTGTAGAATACAGGCAAGGTTGAGATTCTCAGCCAAGTGTGTCCCCTGGTGTACACGGTAATTTGATGTCTGGCAAAGAGAGGGCACCTTGTATAGCAAATGCACAAATAAATTTCGCCACATAACGAAGCATAACGGAAAGCTAATGAGTTGGCCTCCTGCTTCGTGAGCCCATGCTTGAGCTCGGGCTGGGCACAGGTTGTGTTGGCAGGGCTGGCTGTGTCCACCAGGTTCCGGGAGCAGAAGAGGATGGATCCAGGACAACACCTGCAAGACGTCCTGCGAACCTGCTGCGCGTGGAGAGCAACTGTCTGTCCCTCCAGGTCATGGTGCTGGTGAAAATAGTCCCGTTTGTTGAGTTTGTGTCAGCTCTTCTGTTGTTCTCGTGAAAGCAAATGAGGCCTAGGAAAGCATTTCCAGGCCACTTTCTATCTCTCTTGGTGGGTTTCCCCCTGGAGCAGCGCCCCCTAGTGTCCATCTGGGAGGACCCCCCCCCCATTGCTGTTCCACCGCAAGGTAGACTGAGCCAGCTCATCACTGACTTCCGGAAGATTCTGAAAAGGACACCCACCAAGTGATAGTGCATCACATGAGTACCTCGGAGGACTGGGAGCAAAACTGCTTCCCCTAATTTTCCCACTGCTCTAAATTACTCATTCTGAGCCTGACTACCTTTGGGTGATTCTAAAGACCTAACACCAAAGGAAGCCAGAGTGCAGAGATTTCAGGATACATGGGAGCACTGGATGTGGACAAGTCTTTCTAGAGCTGTGACTGTGGAGTCACTCTGGAGTGCTTTGGAGGTCAGTTCTTAGAAAAGCCCTGGGACTCTCGAAGCACGGGGACTGTTGGATGTGCTTCTAATATAATGCTGATGCCAACCTACCATTTTCATGAGAGGAAACACGACTATTATGAGTCCTGGATTCAAGTGCCAGGGTTATTTTTCATATATTTGAGCAACCTAGGGTTAAACAGAATTCTTCTGTTAAAAGTTTAAAGTTTAAAAGCCTAGGGATATATTCGGCCTGGCTGTATTTAATCTGTAAGTGGTGTCTTTTTATCTCCTCAGAGAACTGCTCTTGAGAGCAGATTACATGTTGGTATAAGTTTCAAGAAACAAAACAAAAGATCTTTAGATCCACTTGGGCTAAAATGGAAAAATCAAATGGAAGATACAGGCGATTTTCATTATAGGCAGACTTTCCCGTTTACTTCACATCTGGGCAATACAGCTAAGCACACACTACCAAGCCGCAAAGCCCTGACACTGCACCAGGGACACACCCAAGGGTGATGGCCATGCCATCCTCCAAACAGCCCCTGGGGACAACAGGTAGGAAAGAGCGTGTCTACTGCCTTCTTCTGACAAAGCTGGAGAAGGACCCATGACCCTGTGTGTGTTCAGCCCTGACCTGGGGCAACTGCACCACAGAAAGCATATGACGGAACTCGATCCTAGACCTCTCTCTGCCACCTAGAGCTGTCTTCTTACGCTACCACTTTGCCCCTTGTTATAGGTTAGATCTACAGTGTTCCGCAAAGCTTCATGGGTTCAGAGGTGGGGCTTGGAGAGATGGTTGGATCAGGAGGACACCATACGCTTCGGTGGATTCATCCATTGATGAGTTTGTCGCTGAATGTGGTGTTGGGAGAGGTGGGTCATTTGCAGGTGCCTTGCAAGGACGCCTATCCCTCCCTGGCTCTTCGCTTCTCTCTCTGCTGTCTGGCTGCCATGAGGAGGGCAGCTTTCTGCTACAGCACCTGCCGCCATGATGCTCCTGTCTTGGAGCCAGTAGCCCATGGACTGAGTCCCCTGAACTGTGAGCTAAATTAAGCCTCTTTGCCTTTAAGTTGTGGGTGTCAGATACTGTGTCCCAGCAATCAGAAAGCTGACTGACCCACCCCTCTAAGGTTCATTTTTCCATCTGGATCATGGGGCAAAAACAGGAACATTGCCTTCTTCACAGGACGTCCTTGGAGATAACAGGAGACAGTGAATCCAAAGGTCAGTCCTGTGCTGGGACATAGACAGCATTTAAAATAAAAACACTGATGACCCTGGCGCATGTTTGTCAGACATTACTCTACACAGGCAAGAGTGTTTCATGAAGATTTTGTCTTTAATCTCGCTCGGTGATGGATGAACAGAGATGCTGGAAGCTGCCTCCCATCCCCCGGGGAGCAGACCCTGCAGGAGGCAGGGTCACAGGGTCACATGGTCACCAAACACTCCAGACTCTGAGCACTGTCCCTCTGCTGCCAGCACCATCTCCAGCTTCCACTTCACCCTCTCGGCTCCCATGTCCTTACTTAGCACATCCCCAGATGGGCAAAACCATTCCTTGTTAGATTATCTAGTGGATTTTCGTGCCCATCAAATGAAATAATAGCTACTAAGACATGTTACAAATATATTATAATGATAAAGATAAAAAGTCTATCAAAGTAAACAGGAATTAATAGTTAGAGTAATGGATCATTATGACTTGCTTTTAGTATAGTTTCTGTGTTTTCCAAATTTGTCATAAAGAGTACATATTACTTTAATGATGAAAACCAAAGTGAAGTTTAATGTGTTTGATATACAATAAAATCCTACAAAAATATAAAAAGCTACTGTTTAAGGCTGCTGTGCAGCTCAGTGGTAGATTGTATGCCTGCTATGCATGAGGCCCTGGGTTTGATCCCCAGGAGTGCAGTTTAGGTGGGGGGATAAGAAGGGGAGAGAGGCAGAAGGGAAGGAAGAAAGAAGAAGAAGAAGAGGATGAAGAAAGAGAAGGAGAGAAAGAAGAGGGAGGAAGAAAGAGGAAAGAATGAAGAAAGGAAAGAAGAGAGAGAAAGATTTTGCATTGAGAACATGGCTTGGAGCTTGTATTTTCATAAATTCTAAATCACTGACTGTCCTTGACTTACAATGATCTGAGTCAGAATTTTTCAACTTTATGATGGTGGGAAAGCAATACACATTCAGTAGAAACCAGGCTTTGGATCTGGGTTCTGAGGCCCTGAGAAGGGAATCTGACAATACAAGAAGACTGTGCTGAGTAAGACCTCTTCTAGATCAGCCGGAAGAGGGGCTGCGTGGCTTCGGCTGGCATGAACCAGGTCCTTGTGGTGTTCTCGGGAGGGACTCAGCTGAGAGAGAAGGAAAGCTGGGAAGAAGGTTAAAAGGGCGGCAGTGCTGGCTACAAGTACAGGAGCTTGGCCCTGGAGGCACCTGCCTGGTGGGAACGCACCCGGAGAACCTCAGCATGTGGGCCAGCCAGAGAGGCAGCGAGGGGCGTGGGGATGGGAGGCTGGCTGGAGCAGTGAGCTGCAGCCAGGCCCAGGGGCTTGGCAACAAGAAAGATTACAGCTCTGAGGTGCAGAACCTCTCCACGCTACAGGAAGGAGTTAGGAGAGGTGTGGCTAGCCTCGCAAAAGGAGAGAAGGTACGGGAGGAGGTTGACCAGTTGGCGTTCATCTTGCCTGAGAACAGATAGAGCAAAGGACTTGGATACTGTTAAGAAATGAAATAAGTGGGCTGGGGATTTAGCTCAACAGCATAAGCACCTGCCTTGCAAGCATGGGGTCGTGAGTTCAATCCTCAGTACTGATTTTAAAAAAATGAAATAAGTTATGAGAATAACAAAAGCAAACAAATGCCACAGCCATCCCATCACACGCACTCCTTGACCGAGAGCACTACCTATTTGTCATTTTGTGAGAGTTTAGGTGAGGGAAGAGATGGTCCTAAAAATTGCTCCCATTATGGGGGTCACCTGTGGAAGTGTATTCTCCTACCTGTGACTCTGAGCAGAGGGGAAGACGAAACTGTTTCCAAAAGCCCCATCCGCTCCCGTGCAGAGCCTCTGTCCCTATCTACCCTACTTCACATCCTCAGAAAGCACCTAGATTTCTCTGCGTAGAATACAAGAATCGCAACTTGAAAATACGCCCGTGACCTTTACCTCTACTAGGCATCCCAGAAAGCCCCGTGCCACCAAATCTCGGGGTATGTCAGATAGGACCTTTTGTTGCAGGCATAAAGATGCTGGCTGTGTTCCCACCACAGAGGGACTCATGTCACAGCAGTCAGAGGAACAGACTGAAATGCAAAGAACCAGGTAGGCTGAAGAACCAGGCAGAAAGACCCACATACCTTATCATCCGGGGGGACACACTAGAGCCACATTCTGTCCCTGATCACAAGATGAAGATTCAAAGCCCCGACTGAGCTGGGGTCTGATTGACTGCGTGGGTCACGTATTCACATGGGCACCTCAGTTCTTCGTGAGGAAACAAAGGTGTTCTCAGAAGGACAGCGTGGCTAACAACCATGACACCGGCTACAAAGCGCCTTGACGGCGCAGAGCTGGTGTGTGGCTTTTGAGCCGTGTCTCAGAAGCTGTCAGTTTCCTGAAATTACACTGCAGTTGATAAAAAGCTCAATGAGCTTTCTTCGTGATGCAAGAATTTCATTCATTAATTCCTCCACCAAATACTTGCAGAGAACCCACTCCTTTCCTAGCGCAGAAACCTGAGTTCAGAAAAGGTACCAGAAACATACTTTCCAAACACGATAGAGAAGCAGTGAAAATCAGGAAAGGCTCCAGGGTGCGAAATGGGAAACCAGAAAACCTGAGAATGTGAGATTGTGGCCTTGGGGGAGGGAGAGGGACCCCACTCCCTAAGACACCATTGTCAAAGTTATCCAGGGCACCTCACTACCCTAAGGGTAAGAAATTAAATCCTGATTTCATCTCTCCTTTTTCAGACACTATTGCATCTCTACCTTAATACTGCAAAATCTATATTTGGATGTTAAAAAAAACTAGATTGGATGGGGGAAATAGGCGAGATATAAAAGTTACTAATTTTAACACATTTTTTATAATGAAGGCGCTGCTTTGAAAAATCTTCTGTTTCCACATATGTGGCTGATTTAACTTGACTTATTAACTTCAGTAGAACTGAAAGATGTTTTTACTTCTGACAACTCCTGTGTTCTAATGCGACACAGCTCGGCCCACAGCTGTTGTGGCCGCACCCCGGGGAAGGGGCTGTCTCGGTCCACTGAGTTCTAAAATTCGAGAAGGTGGTCAAGAGGCTTCGCAGCCACCAAGCCCTAGGACGTCTCATTGGCTGGGCTGCCTGTGGAGCTCCCGCCCCCAACCCCAGCAGCAGAGCAAGGCTTGGCTCACCAGCCTCGCCTCTGACACGAGAATGGAAAAGAGGAAATGATCACGGCAGCTCCGGATTGCACATCAACCCTGAAAGCATCCCGGGGGCCTCTGCAACCTGGTGGGGTCTGGCATCGCCTAAGGGGCTGCAGCCAACCCGCACCTGTGCTCTGTGAGCCCGGAAAAATATAAATTTCAAAAGGAACCTTTAACCACCCCTTGAATTTCTGTTCCTCCAAACTCCTCGGGAAAAGTAATCAAAGGAAACCATGCTGTCTCATGTCTCATGTCATCACAGGCCACCAAAACCACCTCCAGCATTTGCCAAATGAGAAGAGTTTACAACAAAGTCGAAAATGACAAGGGTTTGATTGACATCCGTTCCCTCAGCAGCCGAATCCTGCCCGCCTGTGATGCTGCACTGGAGCCCCTGAGTTCTGTGGGAAGCCCCTGCCCCTGTGGGACCTGCATAATTCCAAGGTTGAAGAATGTCCTTGCCAGCTGCTTGCCCCCGGCACTTGTGTTCGGCATCCCTGGATCAGAGCAAAGCTTCCCTGTGGAAATTTTTCTGCTTAAGACAAAGGGGAGGGGAGTCCAGCCCATGAGTGGCTGAGCCACATTTGGAGATGACCTTCTTCCCAGCAGAATCCTGGAGCTCAGGGAGCAGAGACACCCACCATGCTCGTGTCCAGCGTGGGCTCTGCTGAAAGAAACCAAAACTGGCAACTTCTGGCCTGATGGCTAAAACTCTGCCTCAAAAAGGGGGCCAGACAGCCACTCCCAGACACCAGAGAAAAAATAGATGAGCCAATGAATGAATGCAAAAGTGAGTCAATGGGTGCATAAATGATGGACCGGGCAGCCAGTTCTCCCTCCACACAGGGTCTCGGGCCCCTATGTGGAAACAGATTTTTGTGCAGCTTCTTTTTGGTCCCTTGTTGTAACCCCTGGGACTGGTGAACATCATGACTGTTCACACATATGGCCTCGCCTGCTCTCTGTAGCTGGAAATCGAGAAAGAAAGGAAGGGGATTTTACCACCAGAAATCACATGACCTTCCATTGTCAAAGGAGAATGTTTAGAATCTAAAGATCAAATGCTAGAACTCTAAGACTGTGGTAAAATTGGACAGACCCAGCTATTCTCCTGCTGTTCATGATTTTGTCCTCTCTGCTTCTTCGAAATGATGATGTAATAAAATGCATGAAGGAGCCGTCAGCTTGCTGCCTGTATTGCAAAGGGGAAAGAGGCACTGAGAAACTTCGGGGGACACGCAACACCTTTCTTTGAACCAGTGAAAGTCTAACGTAGAACAGGGATGGAAGGGTCTCAAACTCAAATGCTTGCCAGGGTCAGGGAGGTGGTGGCTTCCAGGAATGATGAATACCATCATGAAGAAACCACATTCACACAAACAGGACAGACCACTTCCTAGTGAAAGGGTCTTTGCAGCCCAGAGATCCAGAAGACAGGTGAAATCTTGGGGGTGTGATCCAGCTACACAGTAAAGGTTTAAATTAAACATTTTACTTCTTACTTACAAGTTTACTTATTACAGTAAAAGATACATTGCACATTCGTGCCACTCAAAATACCCCCCTTACTTCAAGCACACTTGTCCCCCTGTGCTGAGCCCTTTCTGAAGCCATTCCGGCAATCCTCTTTCACGAGTGTCTTCATGCAGCATGATAAAAAGTACCATGGATGCTGCTGCCACGTGCCAGCCCATGGAAAGCCAGGCTCAGGATAACATTACTGGTTGTTTTCATCCATCTTATTCACCAGTTCAGGCACCGTAGGATATCTGGGTTCCCCCAAAGTCAGAATGACTATAAAACGGAAACACTTTGAATCGTGGCAGACACTGGGACCGCCATGAAGCCACTGAGGGACACTCAGTGAGGAGGGACATTGTGAAAGAGGTTTCTGGCAATGTGTCTTTTACTGTGATCATTTTTTAACTTAAAAACTCACCATCGTTTTGCTCAGACCTCATACAATGGACAATACATTCATGAATTCAACTTTTAAATAACTCATTGTGTGAGTCCAAATTGGGAAGCAAAACCAAAGCTGATGGGTCCAAACAGAGCCCTGGATTTGACAGCGTCAAGGAGACCAATGTCGGCTAATCCCAGAAGAGCAGCTGGGAGTATGAGCTGCAGCCCACACAGAGGCACGTAAGAGACCCAGCATCAGGCTCTTTCTACCAGTTCAGCTGTCTGCCTGGGAAGGGTCCCTGTCCCTGGAGCGCCCCCAACTGAAGATGGACAACAGATCGCCTGGGCACTGTGGGTGGGCTTATAAATGAACCTAGAAATCTCTCATGATATACGACCCAAACTTTATTGGGTTCCTATGGTGCCAGACACTATGCCAGGAGCACATAACTAATGATGCTTTAATTCTACGCTTCACCTCGACACACTCTGTCACCACCCTGCAGAGAAATGACTCAGTCACTCTGCAGCGTGAAGGCTGAATGCAAGCTACACGTGTAGGCACCTGAAAGACCTCCCTGGCTCTTCCTCAGAGGGGGCTTGCAGGGGAGGCTGGAGAGGCGAGCAGAGCAGGGTGATGGGCTCATCGGCTATGAGTTACCTGAAGTCAGTGACAGGCTTAGTGTCACCAGGCTTGGATTTGCACGAGGAAAGCTCTACTGAGGACTGGCATGGTCTTACAGAGACTGTACTGGTGCTCCGGGGACTTTTGCTGCTCTTTATCCCTCACTCCCCGAAGTGCACCCTGCCCCTGCACAATAAGCAGAATTTAGTGTAAAAACACAACACAGTAAAAATGGCCAACTTGATTCCATTCATTTCCAGCTTGAGGCTGGGCGCATTGCCCCTCTCTGCCATCGAAGAGCCAGACTGTTGTCCCCACCACTGGCTGCACCTCTGCCACCCATGCTCTACCTGGCAGCTGGAGGCACGCTGGCCTTGCCCTGCTCCACCCTCCCAGGGATTCCACTGCCAGGAGCCCCCAAAGACTCCCAGACATCTGCTCCTCCTCCAGCCCCACCCATTTCCTGTGGTTCTGTGACCTTGCATACAGGTTGCCTTCCCTAGGGGTCCCCATCTCTCATCCTGCCTGGAGCTCCCCTAAACTCTCAGCCTTTCTGAGACACCCTCTCAAGCACCCCTCCCTTACATCATACACTCAGTGCCTCTTTCCTGAGTTCCTCTCCTTCCCTGTGCTCGTGGCAGTTAATGGTGTGTGGTGCGTTGTTCATGATACATTATCCTTGACCCTAAGCACATACACCCTTGGAGACCAGGAACTTGATCCGCCCCACACCCCTACACCTGGGTACAGCACTGGTCACAGCAGGTGTATTGGTCTGCTTTTTCTTGTGGTAACAAAATAGCTAAAGTGTGCTAACTTTATAAAGAAAAGAGGTTTATCTGGCTCACAGCTAGGGAAGCTGAAAACCCAAGATCAGGTGGCTCATGAGTTTGGCCTGTGGCGAAGGCTTAATAATGGATCAGGGTCAGCCCCTGGGGGGCATCACGGTGAAGTGTACAGGGAGTGGGCGACCACATCGCCAGGCAGGAAGCCAACAGGACTGGGGTCCATGCTCCCATTCAACAACACTTCTCCAGTTGACCTAAGGACCTGCCATGCAGCCTCACCTCCCAAAACACCAGCCAAGCATGGCAGCACAGACCCATAATTCCAGCACTCTGGAAGGCTGAGGCAGGAGCATCCCAAGTTTGAGCCCACCCTGAGCAGCACAGTGACTTAAACAGACCCTATCTCATAAATAAAAAAAATAAACAAGGCCCTGGGCTTAATTTCTAGTACCACCACCACCACCAAAAAAAAAAAAAAAATCACATCTCATCAAGCTGATTCTTTAAATTTTTATGCTACAGATTTTTGCTTTGCTTACATTTCCTAAATGCTTTTGTTGAATTGAGGAAATGCAACTGACTCTTATATACTAGGTTTGATCCTATTGGTCTTACCAATTTCTAATTCATCCTCGTGATTTCATTGTGGATTCGTTGGGTGTTTCTAGGGAGACTACGATGCCACTTTTGAGTAGTGTATCAGGCAGGGCTTACTAGCAAAACTTGATTCCAGATATATGAACTTGTAAGAATTTACATACGGGCTCACAGAGCGTGGAGTCAGGAGTGAAAGAGTGCGAAAGGGCAGGCGTCTGCATGCTGGAGACCAAGGATCCAGTCAAAGGCCTGGGGCTCACTGTAGGGCCCCGTGCAAGCCCGTCTGTGTCAGGGTCCACGATGGAAGGCAAAGGGTCTGCTCTGGAAGCCAGGAGACGATGCCCAAGGTGGGGTGAAGGCTGGAGCTCCTCTGAAGAGACCGAAGCAAGCCTTCCTTCCTTGGTTCCCTTTTACCCCATCCAGGCGACAAGCTAACTGGCCGGCACCACTCACACCTAGGATGGGTGTTCTGTCTGCAGAGAATCCCTCAGCCACACCCCGAGCTACGCTGATCCACGTTAGCTGGGCACTGCTCACTCAGACTGACATAATCAGCCAGCCGTCACAGGTAGTGACAATATTATTTCCCTACGAATAATCATGGACCGCCTTTCCACTCCTTCTCACGGGTCCCACCCTCAGGAGCGTGCTGACCATGGTGGCTGCTATGGGCATCTTCTTGTCCTAGTTCTAGCCTTAAAGATGCTCTCAGCATTTACCTTCATTTTGCAACACTTCTGGACTTCCTTTGTCGCCTCATGAAATTGTCCTGTTATTCAAATTTGGCTATAGTGTTTTTTTACAGTTTTTCAACAGACCTAGAATTTTATTCAACATTTCTGAGGTCATCACAAGATTTTTCTGCTTTTATTTGATTAATGCAGTAAATTCCATTGATTTTTCCAATGGAAGACCACCAAGGCTTTCTGGGAGGAAACCCAACTTGTCACAATGTATTAGATGTTTTGATGCTGGGAATTTAGCTCAGCAGCACAGCGCCTGCCTGGTAAGTGCGAGGTCATGAGTTCAATTCCCGGTTCAAAATAAAATAAAATAAAATAAAATATAAAATAAAATAAATGTTTTGAGTGTTGTTTGAGTCTGTTTTGATGATATTTTGTGCAGCATTTTTGTATCTGTGTACATGGAAAAGATAATAATAATTACCTAAAATATGTAATTTTTCCTTTCTGGTTGTTTGTGCTCTGTTTTGGTATTAACATGAGAGGAATTTCATAAAATGTGTTAAGAATTGTCCCTTAAAAAATTATTGGTTGCTGGAATACTGAGTAGCACTCCCTTATCAACTCGTCTAGTTCTACTGCTTTCTTTGTGAAAAGAGTTTTAACCACTGATTCAATTTCCTTAATGGTTTTAGAACCATTTCCTCTTAAATCGATTGTGATAAGTTATATTTTTCCTTGTATTTTATTCATTTTAATTGAGGGTTTCAAATTTATTGTCATGCATGTTTTATTCATAATCTCATCAATTTAACCTCTGCACCATCCCTTTATTTCTAAAATCATTTATTTGTGCCTTCTTTCTCTATTTTTCTTAATTAACTCTAAAAGAGTTTTGTCTACTTTATTAATAACCTTCGAGTACAGTGGATCTGATGAACCTTTCTTGCTGTATGTTTATTTTCTATTTCATTAATGCGTACTCATTCTTTCTGCCTTCTTGATAGTTTCCTTGAGCAAAACTGTGATTCTTTTTCAGTTTTCTTAATTTGCCCTTACATTATCTTTTCCTTTTGTAACCGAAGTGGATTTCTATGTACAGTTTTAGCTTCATGCCCCATCCTAGGATACAAATCAATTTGTCATGCAACAGTTCTCAACAGTGAATCATTCATTCTCTTTTCCCTTGTTCTTATCCTATAAATTATTTGGAAGAATAACTTTAAGATTTCAAATGTCTGTCTTTCTCTAGGGATATTTTGCAGTGATTTCTAAATGAGTTGCAGTGTTACTTGTAGTGGGGAGCCCAGTGGGCTGTGCTGGCACTGGTCACACGGGGGTTCCCAATCTGGGATCTACACAGGCACAACTTCGGTATATTTGAAAAAATTCCTGGTCTTCAAGCCACATGCCCAGGGAAGGCAGAATGCTTGACATCATTCACTTTTTTTTTTTTTTTTTTTTGAGACAGCGTCACCATGCAGTTCACGCTGGCCTTAAACTCACTTTGTAATCCAGGCTGGTCTTGAAATCTCAGGGATCCTCCTGCCTCATCCTCCCAAGTTCTGGGATTACATACATGTCAGCCACCACACCTGGCTCTTCATTCACCTTTACAACACCCCAGATGAACTGCAGGGTAAGTTCAGGCTTCAGACTCAGTGGTTTGCCTTCACAATGTGCATTCTTCAGTTTGGAATGGCCCTGAGTCCTAAATATGCCAGGAGATACCCTTTGTGAATTAATCACGTGTTTTATTTTCATCTTCAACCAGTAACTGGAGGACAGAGGAATGCTGTGGAGTTGCTGGTTTCTTCCTGTAGCATTCTAAAGTTTTTCTTTATATTTTTAAAGCCTTTATTATGACATACGTGTTGCACTTTATATCTAAGAATAACACATCTGAAATGATTGTATCACCCTTGAAGTTTATTTGAATTATCCATACCTTAACTCTACTAGTTTTACTTTGTCTGATGTCAATATATCAGCTATCTTTGGGGGGAGTTAATTTATTCTCTTCTCCTGTTCCTTCATATTAATTTTAAGCATATAAATACCTCTCTAATTCTGATCAAACCACTACCAAACACAAATGTCAATTTTGTACCAGCTTCTGCGTGTATCCTGAAATTAATCTACCTTTAAACAAACATTCCAGAGGGCTGGTTCTTCCCTAATTGGAGCTAAATATTCCCCATCAAAATCAGGATGTGACGTTCAATACGAGACTTCCACAAGGCATATTCTCAACAAGCCACACCATCCCAGTGTGAGAACCTGGAAATAATCATTGCTTTACGCAGCAATGTGAGTTTGGCTTTCCACTTCAAGTTTGTTAAACCACTAAGAGCCTCAACCAACTGCAAAGCCGCTAAGCTTTTCAGAAAAGCCACATTTTGGTAAGCATTTAAAAAGATAACGTAATAGAAGCCTGACCCATGCGAAGAATTGACCCAAGGAAGAATTATATCACCTCTTCTTCGGTGGCTGCCTTTCTGCACAGGATAAGGAGCCCACGGGTGGCAGTGGGGAACCTGGCCCCCTGTTCACCCTTCTCCCCGGGGCTGCAGGAAACTCTGCTAGCTGGGCACAAGTTTTAAATCTGCGCCTGGGAAGTGAGTGCTGGAATTCTCTTCAAGGATACAATTAGCACGCACGCAGGCAAGACTGCGTTTAAGAAGTCAGAGTTCAGACAATTCCGAACTTTAAAGTGCTTTTACATGCCGTCATTCAAGTGCTTCATTTTTTTAAAGCGATTAATAAATTGTTTTCAAGGCACCTGTTGCTAATATCTAATTTTCATTGAGCGTTTTCTGGAAAGCGTGGCCAAGTGTCAGTGTATAGTTCCTGCTTGATGTTGCGTATAATTTTTAGGATATTCTGAATGGCATGTGCTAATTATTTAGTACAATAGCTAATTTTATGGCGCTGAAAGACTGTAACAGAAGGGCTGTAATTACTTATAATAGGAATGTCTCGTTTTTTGTTAAAACCAAAGTGTGGGAGGCAAAAAAGAAAATAAAAGATAATTTTACACCCTCCTCTGAAGAATGAAATAGTTAATATTTTCAGGACTTTGTTACTAGTAACACTGGAAGACTAACCATATGTCCTAGACTTCCAAGGAAAACACTGTAGCTTAGTGAAATTTACAGCAGTTTCAAAAATACGTGTTTAGACTTTACGTCCCAAAGCAGATGAAAATCTTTTCTAAAATCGTGTCTAATGTCACAGTCTCCAGCAGGGTAGCACGTTTCTTAAGAAACTTGTGTGTGTGTGTGTGTGTGTGTGTGTGTGTGTGTGTGTCTTGGGGGCTGGCTCCAGTCTCTTTAGCTAAGGGGATTTATTCCAAGTTGTCCTGGTCACCGTAGCTGACTCCGAAGGCTTCCTGGCTTGGTGCTATGAACACTTTCCAGAGCTGACCTAGGTAGGTATCATTCGATTCTCAGAGACACAGAGGGAAGCAGTTCAAAGCCTTTTGACACCAGCACCAAGACTTTTGAACTATTCAGCCCTTTCTACCAAGGAATTCCATGTCAGAGCACGCACCTCCAAAAGTACTGGGAACGTGGTCCGTGTTTCCCAGATCCAACAGGATCATTACCTGCATCTTTTTGTAGTCACATAAGATGGGGTACCACCTACATACAGAGGGACAGCTTATTCAATTAGAGCTTGCCTGACCAGGGGCCAGTGCAGTCTTTAAAATTAGGTTTTAATGACTGCATGCTGAGCAAAGAAACTACTTATGACTTAGTAAAACTAAATCAAAAAGCCAAAAAAGATCACCTGTAAAAATTATATATGAGCAAGCAGGAAAAAAGACATAGAACATGGTGGAATTTTCATAATTATCTTAGGATAGTGAG
>PVJX010013408.1:0-47497 GCA_004027295.1 Dolichotis patagonum | reverse complement strand
AATAACAGAACTGAGTCACACCTGTGAACAGATGGACTTCATAGACGTATATAGAGTGTTCTATACAACAACATCAGAATATAAGTTTTTCTCAGCAGTACTTGGGACATTCTCTAAAATAGACCATATACTAGCCCACAGAACATATTTCAGTAAATGCAAAAGAATTGAAATTATGCCATGCATGTTATCAGATTATGGTGCCATGAAACTAGAAATTAAAGATAAAAGCAACTGCAAGAACCTCACAAACACATGGAAACTGAGTAATACACTCTTGAGCAATGAATGGGTCATGGAGGAAATTAAAGAAGAAATTAAACAATATCTACAAGCAAATGAATATACAAACACAATTTACCAGAATCTGTGGGATGCAATGAAAGCAATCCTCAAGGGAAAATTTATTGCACTGAGTTCCCATATCAGGAAGACAGAACAAACACAAATAAACAACCTGATGCTACAACTCAAACATCTAGAAAAAGAAGAGCAAGCCAAGCCCAAAGCCAAAAGAAGGGAGGAAATTATAATGATCAGAGCAGAAATTAATGCAATAGAGACTAAGAAAATAATACAAAGAATCAATGAATCAAAGAGTTGGTTCTTTAAAAAAATAAATAAAATTGATAAGTCCCTAGCCAACCTTATTGAAAAAAGGAAAGAAAAACTCAAATTCACACAATAAGGAATGAAAAAGGTGAAATTACTACAGACTCAGTGGAAATACAGAACATCATCAACACCTATTTTGAAAACCTCTATTCTCATAGGTTTGACAACACAGAAGAAATGGACAGATTCCTAGAAACATAGGAACTACCAAAGCTGAGTCAGGAAGATGTAAAACTGAATAACCCAATTTTTATTAATGAATTTAAAAATGTAATTAAGTCTTTGCCAACAAAGAAGAGACCAGGCCCAGATGGATTCACTGCAGAATTCTACAAGAAATATAAGAAGACTTAATTCCAACACACCTCAAACTCTTCAATGAAATCAAAAGGGAAACAATTCTCCCCAAGTCATTCCTAGAAGCAAATAGTACCCAAACACCAAAACCTGAGAAAGACCCAACTAAAAAAGAGAAAAATAGGCAATCTCTCTAATGAACATAGATGCAAAAATTCTCAATAAAATATTAGCAAACAGAATGCAGCAAACCATCAAGAGGATTATACACCACGACCAAATGGGATTCATCCCAGGAATGCAGGGATGGTTCAACATAGGTAAATCAATAAATGTAATCCATCATATTAATACAGCTAAAAGTGAGAACCACATGATCATCTCTATAGATGTAGAAAAAGCTTTTGATAAAGTCCAACACTCATTCATGATAAGAACCTTACAGAGAATTGGAATAGATGGTCTTTACCTAAATATGATAAAGGCCATCTATGACAAACCAACAGCTAGCATCATATTAAATGGCCAAAATCTGAAAGCCTTTACCTTAAAATCAGGCACAAGACAAGGATGTCCCTTATCACTGCTCCTATTCAACATAGTACTGAAAGTCCTAGCCAGAGCAATTAGACAAGAGAGAGCAATAAAAAGAGTAAAGATAGGGAAAGAGGAAGTTAAATTATAATTATTTGCAGATGACATGACACTTTACAGAGAAGACCCCCAAACTCCATTGAAAAACTCCTACATGTAATAAATAAATTCAGCAATGTAGCTGGAAAGTCAATACTCAAAAATCAATAGCATTCTATACACTAACAACGAAAGCACTGAGAGAGAAATAAGAGAAGACACACCCTTCACACTAGCATCCTCCAAAAATGAAATACTTAGGAATTAATCTCACAAAAGAAGTAAAAGAGCTATACAGGGAAAATTATAATACCCTGAAAAAGGAAACTGAAGAGGACCTCAGAAAACGGAAAGACATCCCTTGTTCATGGATAGGAAGAATAAATATTGTGAAAATGCCCATTCTCCCAAAATTATTATACAGATTCAATGCAATCCCAATCAAAATACCACTAACATAGCTCATAGATCTAGATTCATCTGGAACCAAAAGAGACCTAGAATAGCAAAGGCAATTCTATTCAGCAAAGACAAGGCAGGAGGCATCACAATCCCTGACTTGAAGTTATACTACAAAGCTACTGTAATAAAATCACCATGGTACTGGAATAAAAACAGATCTGAAGATCAATGGAATAGATTGGAAGATACAACCATTACCACAAACTCACTCAACCACTTTATCTTTGACAAAGGGGCCAAACATGTTTGCTGGAAGAATGATAGTCTCTTTAACAAATGGTGCTGGAAAAATTGGCTATCCATATGCCAAAAACTAAAACTAGACCCATGCCTGTCACCATGTACTAAATTAAAATCTAAATGGATCAAATATCTAAATGTTAAAACAGAAACACCAAATCTGTTGGAAGACAAAGTGGGTAAAAATCTTGAAGACATAGGGGTAGGTAGACAATTCATGAACAAGAATCAAACCACACAGGAAATACTTCCCAAATCAATAACTGGGACCACATCTTATTAAAGAGTTTCTGCATGTCAAAAGAGATTTGCAGCAGGGTGAAAAGAAAACAACCTACAAACTGGGAAAAAAAATCTTAGTGAATGGCCCCTCAGACAAATGACTTCTGTCTAGAACTTATAAAGAATTTTAAAAAATCAGACCCTGGAAATTTAAAGATCCAATTCAAAAATGGGCATCCGAGATGAATGCACAGTTCTCAGATGAAGAAATATGAATACAACTAAATACATGAAAAAATGTTCATCATCATTACTCATTTGAGAAATGCAAATTAAAACCACTTTGAGATTCCATCTCATGCCAGAAAGAATGTTCAGGATTAAAAAATCTACCAATAACAAATGCTGGAGAGGCTGTGGGGAAAAAGGAACTCTTCTGCACTTTTGGTGGAAGTGTAGACTGGTGCAACCATTGTGGAGGTCAGTCTGGAGATTCCTCAAAAAGCTGGGTTTAGAAGTCCCATTTGACCCAGCTATTCCACTTCTAGGCATATTCCCAGAAGAACTGAAAACATCATATCACAGTGATGTATGTGCACCCAGGTTTATAGCAGCACAATTTGTAATAACCAGATCTTGGAAGCAATCTAAGTGCCCATCAACTGAAGAATTGATAAAAAAAGATGTGGTATTTCTATACAATGGAGTACTACTCAGCTATAAAGAATGATCACATTGAGATATTTATAAATAAATGGATACAACTTGAAACCATACTCATAAGCAAAATAACCCAAGCTCGCATATGTAAATACCATATAGTCTCCCTAGTGTGAGAAATGGTAAGAGTACATAAGATTTTATGATAATCATGATTCCCCATTACATAGCTCTGAAGCCTTTTAATGTTTTCATTCATCCAGTGGAATGGTTTTATTCTGTTTTGTTTGACTTTATTATGTGTGATGGTATGAACAGCTGTTTTGAAGAAAAAAAAACATATGGCAGCCATTGCTGATTTAATGTCGTCTTGCTTTGAAGTCCTACCATGCTTGTACTCTGCTATTACCATTGGTTCTATCATGTTGTGTCTTATTGGGATTTTAATATATGTGATAGTATAAACAAAAATTTATATGGAAAATGAGATATTATAGTAGCCATTGATCATTTTCGGTTCAGAATACCCCGTAATTCATTCTTTTGAATGGTTTTATAATATTTTGTCATGTTTGATATTATTGCATTTGAATTCATGCTCAACTTTTGCAAAGAGAGATATTATGATAGCTGCTGTTACTATCTGGTTGTCTTGTTGTGAAGTGCTGTGCTGCTTACATTGTTCTGTTCTGGCCTGCTTTGTTCTGTCCTCTTTTGTTTTATTCTCTTTAAAATAAAAAAAATGCATGCAGATCATCTCTCTGGACCTCAAACCTCTGGATATAGGATACCTAGAATATTCTTAGCCCAATACATTACTTCAATACTACTCCCCACAAATAGTTATCCATCTTGGAAAATCTCCCAATTTTCAATATTCTCCTAAATGCTTTATACTTCTTTCTGTGCAGTATCCTAAAGACCTCATTGATGTTTATCTGTGCTTCAATGCCTACCTTAAGCATTACCCTTTGTGCCTATAATGCTAGTTCATCCTCCTGGGTTCCAGAATTCATGCCTAATATTTGCTTTTAAAAGAAGAAAATTTAGCAATACCACAGACTTAAATGTTAGACCTTTCTTTGTTTCTTTTTTCCTTTTTTTCAAGCTAATAAAATTAAATTCCATTGAAGTATAAAAGGAAGCCACCATAATTTCTTAGTTTGGGCTTGTTGGAAAACTTATCTGTGAATTTAATGAAAGCCATGTTTAGTTTATCCCATATTGTCAAGAAAGGAATATTATAATTTCATAGTTCAATGTCATTCCAATCTTGTCTTTTGTTCTAGAAAAGTAGTATGATTTGTAAGCTCTAGATGGTAGGGAAACAAAATTAGACACTTTAAATTGTATCCCTGAGGGCATTACTACTGCTGTAATTAGCCACAAGAAAGCCAGAGGAAATATTCTTGAGGACCCAGAAAACAAGGAATATTCCTAAGTGAAAGGATGACTATAGCATCTAGATTACTGTGAGAAACTCCAAGTTTTCTTGGGCTTCAACTTTCTAATTGGCTGATACAGTGATACTGTTAGATGATAAGTGGTAAGTTGAAAGGTATATGAATCACCTACAGGGTTCCAGCCCCCATAGTGACTGTGGAGGACCACCTGGATGACTCTTCTTGAACAGTGATTATTTCCATTTTGGCGAAAATTGGTTCTATCTCCACGTACTGATACATACAGAGCTGGCTAAGCCATTTCCTTCTCCTTTCTGTTGGCACTAACCAATGTAAATAGGGTGAGCTGAGGTGCTGCTGTGTACTCCTTGAAGCTAGGCAACAGTCACTATTTCCTGCCCCACGATCCCAAAACACAGTTGAAACAGCTGGGCAGGATGACAAGCCATGGTTCCAAGGTTGTCAACTGGGTTCCAGCCTCAAGTTAAAAGGCTATGATTTCCCTGGGCAGAGAAGTTTGGACATCAGGGCTGAAGCACTACCCTCAAAACATTAAACATTACCTCAGTTGTGCTATGCAGTTTGGTCTTTCTACATACCCTTCTCTCTGCATGTTGTAGAGGTGCTTTCAGGCCTCCTACCTAGCCCAGCTCACAGCACTCACATATTTCCCACCATTGTCACAATCACTCATCCTTAAACCACATCCTTCTTCACAAATTAACAAAATCTAGGCTAGGTCTTTTCTGATGAACCTTCATCCTGGCCAGACTTAGTACTCTGGCTCTCCATAACTATTTAGTGTCTCTATTCTCTCTTTGGGTTGCACTGGAAGTGGTAGGTTGGAAATAACTTGCTAGAATTCCAATAACATTTCCATGGGACTACAAATATAAACTTCCTGGACCATGATGAGGATGGGAAAGGGCTCTCTATAGGTGACCTCATTATCAGTCTTGAAAATGTGTTGCATCAATGGCTGCATAATTAATTGTGCCTTATATAAGATGAAGTTATAATTGTGATGGCCATGCCTTATTTGTCTAGTTTATTTGTCCTGGGTTATGAATATCATCTTAATATGGTTATCTTATAAAATGATAGACTTTTTGGAGATGGAGAATGGGAGTAGAGAGAGAGGATTAGAGGATTGAAAGTGATCATGGCATGTTATATACATGTACCAGTTACCCAAAAATGAACATAACTATTATGTACTGTGCATGTGCATTAATCACATCCTCTTACACTTTTTAAATGTCCCAGTCTGGATGATAAATTATGTAAATATCACCTGAGTGCTTAATTTTTTCCCTGAAAATCATTAGAAATGATATGTTTCTGGATTTTGGTAGATGCACTGATTATGAGGAATAATGGAGTTTAGAGCTGAAATAGACAGCTTTTTATTCTTTTGAAGTTCCTTTAAAAACATGTTTCTTCTTTCCAATTCTCAATCTTTTAACATTCAAAGAATCACAGAACCATTAAATAATAATTTCAGGTGCTATTTACTTTGGATTAAGTTTATAGATTCCTCTGGGACCTTTTCTTTCTTCAAAGAATGTCATTGAACTCCTTAAATGAAAGCTTCCTTGCTCAGAAAATTCAGTAAAACATATACATCATTTTTACCACCTGCAGGGGTGATAGCATTAATTAGGAAAGCTAAGAGCATGAGAAGATGTTTTCAAAGCAGCACCTCAGGTAAGAGGCACCCTCCCCACCTCTGCTACTCCTAATGTTTCTGCAACTCATTTTATGGTTATTGCCTCACAGACTCTCCCCTGGAGAACATGGAATTCAAATCTGGTGAACAGATGCTCACAAATTACTGTCTCTACATACCTGCAGCAATCGTGGAGAGGAAGGTGGAGAAGAGACAGGATGAAGGAAGAAATGAACAAGTTTTTCTGAAAACATTAATTTCTATGCTTTCCCTGATCACATCTCATCTCTATGGACAACCTCCTCTCCTTTCTGCCTTAATGCTACACATCACTACATTATTTTTCCTGCAACCTCTCCATTTCTATATGCAAAGAGTTCTTTCCACACAGCCAGGCACAAGTGCATTAGTGAAGGATATGTATTTTGAGATACTAAAAGTCAACCTCTTTTCCCCTTTCTTCAGAATCATAGATCTTTTTCATTCACCCTGGACAGAAATGTTTATGAAACAAGGCTACTTTCTACTTCCTTCCATTTATACTTTTTTTTTGTCTCCAAATCACAGGCTTTGACTCAGGTTTGATAAGGACCATGTAGGTTTCACTCAAACCCTAGACTTCAGCCATTTCTTCCCAGTCTTAACTTGAACCAAATGTGTCCTCTATACCAGAAGATTCCACTAGGAATCTCATTTTCACCCAGGAAACAGTTGAAGGTATCTGAGCTAATGTACGTAATAACAACATAGATTTGCATCTCCTTACTTCATCTTTTTAAAGAGACTTTCCTTCACAGGAATAAGTCCTTCTTGGATGAGAAATACTGCAAAGATTGCATGGTGCACTGCTTTCAAGGGTTTTGTGAGTCTGTGCAGCAGAATAGCCAAAGTTCACCAACAAATACTTCAATAAATAATATTTCTGGCATTTTTTCATCTCTATTTCCCAGTTTGAATTTTTTAAAATCTGATTTTTTACTGAATAATATAATAGTTTGTAATATTCATTGAAAAATGCATTGAGAAATCATAAATATTCAAGTGTTTACCTGTTTTCCATCATTCTTCATTTTGCATTATTTTACTCATTCAACAATATTTTCAGTGCCCTTGTCTTGCTATAACTACTTAGGTTATAGCCTATCAGTTTATGTCTCAAGAGATCCATTCCTCATCTGCCTTATCTGCTTTTGGAAACCTTGATTGTATCCTTGGCTGTGTGACCACATGAGGTAAGGTCACTGGGGCTCATCTTGTCAAACTTGCCATAGCTCAGAGGTTTTATATTACAAAATTTCCCTTGTTTACCCTTAGCAATTCCACACAACAGGAATATTTTAGAATTCTATATACAAGATCATATTCTCTAAATAGGATGGTCATTTCACCAAAATTCCCAGAATTATAAAACTGTGGAACATGAAATTAGACAGAAGAAAATAGTGGCCCACTTCACCCATTCTCTCTCCATGTGGAAAATTCAATTCATAGCAAAGGAAATAAACTCCTTTTTTTTTCATGTTGGGAGCTGGGAGCAGGGGGAGAGTGTGATCATAAAAGCTACATTTGCTCTATGAGCATCCTGAAAACATCTTTGTTTACCATTGTCTCGTTGCCATGGCAACCCCAGCTACTTATGACATCGTGTTGAGATGGCTATGGCAGGCACTTCACCACTGTTGTTTAAATGTTATTCTGATTCATGTCCCTTTTCTGTCTTCCTTATTCCTCAAGGTAAAGCAAAATATCACTGGTAAGTAATGGCTCTAGTAAAAAGAGAGAAACCAGATTATAGCTTATATTTAGGATCAGTGCTAATTTTTATCATCAGTAGTGCCAAATTAATAGTATTTGGGGGTTACCACATGCATTATACACAGCTCTATGCCCTATAATTCTTTCCTGCCACTTCTTTCTCCAAAATCTCAAAGGGAAATAAAATTTGCTTTTAATGGAAGAAGAAAACATCCTGAAGATTTTTCCTGACTCACCTCAGATCTTTAGAGGATACTGTGATGCATAAGCCTGTTAATGTGTATTTCCTTCTTTCCTTGTTTTTCTGAACTTGGAGCCTTGTGACCATGGAAACCTAAGAATAAGAGAATGTAACCCCTGGTATATAAATATCCACACATTCCATGGGTTCCTCTTCTGTGGATGAGAGCAACTATAGGTTGAAAACACTGAGTTATGTCTGTACTGAACAAATACAGAATATTTTTCTTGCTATTGTTCCCTAAATAATATAGTATATCAACTATTTCTATAACGTTTACATTGGATTTGGTATTACAAGTAATATAGAGATGATTTAAACTTTATAGAAAGATGTACATAATTTACATGTAAGTGCTATACCATTGCATAAAGTACAGCTTCTGTGGATTTTGATGTCAAATAATAGGGGACACTGAGAGATGAAAGTATATTGCCTTTCGCCAACTTTCTTACAATGCATCGAAAGAAAACCTCCTGTCTAGGTCTTTTAAAATATCAAAAAGACTTAAATTAGTTGCCAAAAAGAAATATACAGATGTAGCAATACACACACCTTGTACATGGGCTGAGGGTATGGGGAACAAGTCAGATAGAAATGCTCATGAGCTGAGAAGCAATGTTCTGCAGACTCTAGATTGCCTTACTTTCTCTACCCAGGCTTTAAAACTGAATTTTTGGCACTTTTTCAAAGTGACATGTTCATATTCCTATTTGACATTGTGAGGAAAAACTAGTTTATGTGTGAGAAGTACTTTTCATAGCAGATTTGTAAACAAGTTGGCACACTGAATAACTGGTCTTTAGAAGCTCAGAAAGGAAAGCATAATGGTACCCAGGACTCCCTGCACGCACACAACAGCTCTCAGTTTTCCATGGTGGCTGCAAGATCAAGCAGGAAACTCCGTGTCACACAGCCTCAGCGAAAGATCCACAGGAGAGGACTCTGCTGCAGGGGAGGAAGACGGGTTTAAAAACTTCAGACACTGAGCAGTCATAGGTTTCGAGGTCTTTTTGCACAACAGAATGATTATACTCAATAAGAAGGTATTTTATATTTCAGAATAATTAATAGTAAATTTCATGTCTCACCACAGAAAGTTAGGAAAGGTGGCAAACATGGTAATTAGCTAGATTTAATTCTAACACACACACCCCACTGCGCTTCGTAAATGTGGACAATTATTATTCATCAAGCAAAATAATGTCATTAGTATAAAAGAAAAGTGGTTCCCAATGATATCCAAATTACTCCAGATTATTGCAAACAAAAAATAGCTGCTTACTTTTTTATAACATATGCATAATTCTGATATATATGTCTAATAAAGACAGTATAGAAAGTGAAAAGAAAGTAATAAAAGACTTTAAGAAATAAAGTTGGCTTGAAAGGCACTTGAAACTTGAAATACTGCTTCTGTGAGGACAGGTGGTAGCTTCTATGTGATTCTTTAAACTATGAAGGCTCTGGTTTGGGGTTTCTCTCAGGTCTAACTCTGCTCAACATGTACATCAGCTCTGTATTCACTGAGTGGACCAGACCTCTGATTGCCCTCTAATCCGCACATTTCTCCCCCGAGGGCTGGCTTGCTCTCTGTCATGGTTGATACCCTGTGTCAACTCGCGCAGTTTAGAAGTTTAACTAAGAGACTCAGCAGGGAGGCAGAGTTGGTACTTTGTAAATATCCTCATTTTATACAAGAGAAGGGCAAGGAAATTGTGTGAGTGTTACACCAGCCCTGGAAGGGGTTGGCCTGTGTAAGCATAAGAGATGAAAGGAGGCTTGTACCCTCCTCCCTGCCTTTCTTCTGGCTCCTGCCTTGAAGTGCTGCCTCAGTACCACGCTGTCTTGCCTTGCAGACAGCTGATTATGAAGTGAAACCACCCAAACCTGTAAGCCAAGTCAACCTCTCCTTCCTTCATTTGAGGTGCCAGGTCTTTTGTCCAAGTAATGAGAGAAAAGTAGCCGAGACACTCCTGTTTTCTGTGTATCATAGAAAGAAATCACGGGACACTCAGAAAAATTACAGCTGTCCACAACCTGAGGGAAGAGCACATCAGAACTCGCTTATGCTGCACTCCAGTCTCACACTTATAGCCTCCAGCACCTTTGCCAATGATGGCTACTGCTGTCTTTGGAGGACCTCTCCTCTTGCCTTCACCTTGGGACTACTCTTTTGAATTTTGAAATAGATTGTTTAGCTTCAGCACCAGCCTTTTGGCCGGCTAGCCTACACTCTCTAGCTTCCAACACTGGGTCTTGGGATTTCCAGTGTAGATCCTTCAGTCTTCCACTGCAGATTCCTCAGCCTCCTGATACAGACCTGTATGGCTCATTGCCGTGGCCTCCAGGCCTTCAGCTGGAATCTTTAGATCTTGAGTGAATGGACAAATCTCTTGCACTCTTCTATATTTGACTCTGTGGGCAGATATTGTGAGCTAATCTTGTAAATTTCTGGGTCCTGCATTAAATCTGTTTCTCTCACAAATATTGACTATAGCACCCTTGGACCTTTGGGAGATACTTATCCAAATGATAGTACACACATTCTGAATTTCTGTCAAAATAACATGTTTCCCACTCAGCTAGAATCAGCAAATCCTCCATGAAACCCTGGCCCTGACTCCTTTTGAATATTAATTAGAAATCCAGATCATTTGAATAAAATGTATACTTTGCTATAGATTCAGGTTTGCTTTAAGGCATCTCATGAGATAGAGATAAGATATACATGCACACACACGCACACTCATGCACATGCATGCCCTACTACATTTCTTTCATCCTCTGTTTTCCTCCCTTCTTTTATTTTTCTCCTTCCTTTCTTTCCTTTTGCCATGTACATTTACAGTCTTTTTACTCAGTCACTTATCAAAAGACAAGAGCTTCTGAATTTTCAGGATATGGAAATGATGTTTCTTTCTTTCTTTCACTGAAAGAAAAACTGGCTAGATATTTCAGCAGACTTAAAGTGTCCTAGGAAGAGACGTAGACTCACCATCAGTCAGCAGCAAGATGTGACCCACAGAAGTTCTTTGTTCTACAGCCAGAACAATGGAAGATGCTGTTCCTGGCATATGTCCTTTGTAGTGTCCCTCAGTCTGATTATAGTCACTACAGAGAAAGGAGAGGAATCAGGGTATAACGTAATAAACACCATTGACCTAAGCCTCCTGACAAAAATAACCTTAGTTACAAACAGGTAGATTTTGCAACTTAAAGAAATTATACCATCCACTTAAACTTCTTTTAAGATTTTTAAATGAAAGATTTATAAACTAAAGAAGTACTGTAAAAGAAACAAGCTGGAGACTCACAGTTTGACACAAAATATATTTTATACTTTAACTTCCCATTGAAATAGCTAATTCAGAAGAAGTAATTTTTTCTTTATCACAAACTATGTGTTGAGCAACTAGGGTGAATATAAATCACCAATGTTTGGTAAAAAAGCAAGACTTACAAATCAACTTTCTGTTACAAAAGAAAGGCCCCAAAAAAATAACTTTTCCCAATCTGAAATGTTTTTCAATAATAGTCCAATAGTGTTCAGGCAGGTTGGTTTTTCTGCTTTATTCTATCTATAGCTTTTTAAAAGTTATAGATTCATAAAATGTATAGTCTGAGGAATCCTCTACATTTACACAATCCTCTTGTTTTGTACCCACTTAAAGGAATTGTGTATTATTCAATTTTAAAAGGCAGAGACTATAACTTTACATCATTTTGTGGATGACCACCATGCTGTACTCTCCTGAAAAACAAACTGCTTGCCTCAACCTGTCCCTGACCTCTCCTTCACCCTATTTACTGAGATATGTAGAGCTGGCTATACTGAAACAAATGCTGCTGGCAGTAAAGGTGTCAGCCTTGCATTCATCAAAACTATCTGTGCACTGCTAATTGGAGGCCTCTGTGCCTGGTATGGCTAAAAAGTTTATTTTTCCTATGCACTCTGCAGGACCACTGCTCACCTCCCTGATGGATACCAATAAAAGCTGCCAACTTTTGTTTTGTTTTGTTTGTTTGCTTTTTTTTTTTTTTTTTTAGGTCAGATGGAGTCCTCTCTCCTGATGGGAGAGAAGGGACTGCTCAATCACTGCAGCACTCAGAAGGATGGAGTCAATTTCAAACCTGCTGCTTAGCAACTTGTTTGCCTGGTTGGCCTGAGCCCCTTTGGAGATGACGCTTTTTGTTCTAGAGAGAATATTTGGTCATCCATGAGCTCTTCAACTGCAAAATGTTTCCGCTTTGTCTTTTTTTTCTTGTTGCATCCTTGTACCCTATTGCCAGATGAGTTAGACTTGATACTCTCAACATGGGTTCAATAACTTTGAAAGGAATTCTTTCAGTGCTTATCATAAGGTTGTAAATCAAGTAGCTTCCAAATATTTCAATCATTTCTTTGGTTAATTTAATGTATAGTTCCTATAGGCCAGGAATTTTTTTCTGGGTGGTATTTAAAGAACAGATGGAAGAATATCATCGACAGAGTAAGGGAGATCAAGTTAGGAGTCTATTGCATTTGTAGTCTAAGCAAAAAGTAGTTATGATATCAACTACCATGGTAAGTTATCTGGATTTAGACATATTATATGCCTATAAAGAAAACTACTAGAATGTGAATGGGAAAGAAAATAGTCAATGATGAAGTCGAATTGAATTTGTTTTTTAGTTTTGAAACTGAAACAATAAAATTGCTTTTTATACTAGCATATAAAAGACAAAGGTAGAATATGTTGGAGTAGAAAAAAAATCAAGTTAGTTTCGTTGGCTTGACAACTTTGAGATGTGTATTCAATGCATAAGAGGATATGTATACTTATCCCCAGTGAGTACATGGGATTCAATAGAGGGATTAAGACTGGAAAAGTCATCATCTTATAAACAGAATTTTAAGGTGTCAGACTCAGACCCAAAGATACATTTTTGCCTTGCATGTACTGGTTCACTGCTTGTTAGCAATTATTATGTATGCATTAACAATTTTATCTCTCCAAGTAATCCAATTTTATCAGGAAAATACTTTCATTGTTATTATTTGCAGAGGTAGAAACAGAGTCAAAAAATAGTTAATGCACTCCAAGTTGCATTGCTAGTAAATTTCAAAGCAAACTTGAACCCTAGCTGTCAGATTCCACAACCTTGCACCTAAAAATTATGGCACTCCTTTTATGTAATAAGCCCAAAAGAAGTCTATGATTTAGCTGGACAAATGAAAGTAGCACTCATTAAAAAACAAACCTAAAGATTAGTTAAGTAGTAACATGACATAGCTCTGACTGTGTGGTAGTTTAGAATATGTATGAACTTCCAAGATAATAGGACATAGCAATAATTAACTGCTTCACTGTAACTAAATTACACACTTGAGATCTAAAAAAATTTACCAGGCTACATAGACATCAATTTATAGCCATAGATTATCTTAATCATGAGTATTATCAAGGTAAAAATGGCTAATCAGTTAGATACTATGCACACCTTGCCCTATTGCGTAGCACTTACGTGAAATTCCATCGTGATTTAAGTATTTCCTAATCAACCTTCCTCAAGAAGCACTATACAGTAGTGCTAGAAATTTCATTTAATTAACCCCTTGTCTTCATGCAGTTCATTCTACATAATAAGCAAAAATTTAGGAACTTTATGGGAATTCCAGTTGACGCCACAGATATTTATTGAGTACCAAGTTGAGAGTTCTAATATAATTAGGCTTGTATAACAACATTAAAATCTGCCTTAAGTTTTGCAAACTAGATTCTAAATCTTGATTGCTCTCCTTTGAATATAAAGCAAAGAGTTCTAACTTCCTAATGAAGAAGGACTGTCACTCTTCTTATTTGAGGATGATGACCTAACTTCTAAATGCCTACTTAAGGTGACTGAACAATATGGTAAATATTTAAATTTTTAAGAACTATTTCTTACAATAAAAGATATATTATCATTAGCCCCCCTCAAAATACTCCCTCTTGCTTAAAAAACACTTATTCAGTTCTAGAAGCCATTCCAGAAGTCTTTTTGTTTGTGTGTGACTGTCTTTATTTGTGCTATTATGGTTGCCTAAATGTGAAAAAACTATTGAAGCCACTTTCTTCTCATGGTCATTTTTCCTTTGTCTGAGAGCAAGAAGTCTCATGGTGAATGTAGCCACTGAGGGTACTTCATGTCTTTTCACGCCTTTCCAGTGAACAACACTCAGCAGCTGCATTCATTGCATTTTCAGTCACATTCGTGGACATGACAAAGGACTTCCAAAATTGCTTCAGAATTGATGGAAATAATGGGAAAAATATATTTAGAGTTGGAATATTTTGAGGGAAACTAATGACAATGTGTCTTTCATTGCATTATTTTTAAAATTTAAGCACACACTGTAATTTTTGATCAACCCTCAAAAATGAGATTGTCTGCTCAGATTCACACTGAACATTGATATTATAAGAAAAAAAACTCCTTTGAAATACATTTTTAATTCAAAGAATCATTTATACCAAGCAGGAAATATGGAAGCAATGAATGCCCCGTGCTCTAGGTCAGTGTTGAACATGACCATGGACCAAGTCTAGACTGGTCTAGCCCTGAGCTAAATTTTTCTTTTTGTTTTTAAATAACAGGAAAAAATCAAAGGATATAATTTCATGGCATGTGATAACAATATGAAATTGACAGATCAGTATCCACTCATAGTTGAGTATCTATGATGGAGGTCACATGTCGGTGGTGGCAAACCTACAGCACACGTGCCACAGTGGGCTGTCTGCCACTGAAAGCTCTGAAAGATTCATATCAGCCATATGCCCTCCATTTCTTGACCCTTCACAGAAAAAAATCTACTTTTGTTTTATATTTTGAAAAAAAAGTCCTTTAGTCATAACATATTTACAAATCAAAACAAATTTTAAAATCTATGATAAACTGTTTATGTTTGTGCATCTGTCTTGAAAATCATATTCCTATCTATATGACACAGTCTAGTAAAACATCAGAGGACCATCTTTGTCAATGAGCCAGAAAATAGAACAACAGTGAAGCAATTTAACAAATTGTAATAAAAAGTTTTACATTGAAAAAGGACTTTTTTATTTAACTCAGAGTGTTTAGATTTAAGAAAAGCAAGATTATTTTGCAGAAGCATATGGCTTTGATTATTCCTAGTATTTAAAATGCAATTATCTCTTATTATCCCTACAATAACCTCAGTAAGTTGCCAAAGTAGATATACACTTGGTTTGAAATGAGGAAACTGAAGCTTAGAGAATCACTGTTGCTTAATAACAGAAGCACTGGGCTCCTTCCCACTCAACTCTTCAAGAAACAAATCTAGAAATGAAAGTAAGGACCTTTTATCTAAAAATGGAAACTAGAGCTTAGCCTCACTGAGATGTAAGGGTCAAATGAGATATATATGAATATGCTCTGAAAATCCCATAAAACGTTTCTTTAGAATGAGGAAGGAAAGAGAGAAAATGACAAGTGATTTGGCTCGATGAGGTAAGTCTTGGATAGCTGTTAGAGTTTGTCTGCTTTCCTGACCTATGCGCATTTCATTCGCCAAAGATAGTGGAGATAAAAATGAAACCACATGCCTTGGGCTGCAACTATTTTAAAGTTAGTATGAGCAATTGCATTGCTCACATCTTTTTTCTTTAGCAAGTAGAAAGACAAAAGCAGTGTATCTACTGTAAAACATGCCATCAATCTAAGATTTTATTTTATAGCACAGCTGCTAATGCTATGAGTGTTGATACACCAGTGTTCTCAATGTGCCTCAATCTATGCAATTTTTAAATAATTGCAAATTTACTCTCTTGAGTAATAAAGTTGATAAAATCACCATATCTTTGGACTTGAATGAATTTTTTTGTGTGATGGTATTGTTCATTACATGCCTGAATGCACTCATTAAGCCCAGAGAGAACAATAAGACTAAAAAGGACAAAGACTGTGCAACTGAACCAGCGGGAAGTATACATTTCAACTGCCCCAGTATCTAGCAGGCCTGTTCCTTGAGAAGAAGAATGTTCCAAGCACTGCATTTGTATTTCCTGTGCAAGAGGTGATTGAGATTTTTGCTTTCAGTGAGGAAGAACTACATATACTTGATTACAAAAGCATATTTGATATGTGAAGATTTTTAAATTGAGAATTTTTTCATTTTCCAAATTACTGATACAATTTGATTGCATTGTTTAAAAGTCTAAACTCATTTTCAAATTCATTTTCCCTCCAACTGTGTATATCCTTACCATAAAATAGCACCCCATTACCAGGGAACTTCTGAGGCTTTTTCGTTTTCTCCTTGTTCTCTTATAGCAAAGGATGCATGCAGCTAGTCTGACAGCATCTGTGTCGGACTCCATCTCTACAGGAGTGGCAGTTTCTGAGCTCGATTTGGCTGACATAAAAGGTTGACAGAAGAGTTAATTTTACAGAGTTCCCAACATTTAGACAAGTAAACATTCAGTAATTCATTAACCAAATATGTACTAAGCCTTTCAATAATTTGGGTTCTGGGGATGAAAAGTGAACAGAATAGACAAAATCTGTGTTCCCATGGTACTCATATTGGTGGAAGTGGGAAGAGAGAAACAAATAACTAACAGAGCACCCAGCATAACAAGCTCATGACTGGGGGCACAGACACAGGGTCACTACCACCTGACACCAAAGCATAGAATCTTAGAATGCTTTCCCTCCCCACATTCCATAATACATCAACACATCCCCTGTATTTGATACAGTAGAAACAACTTCATGCCTTAGACCAGTGGTGGCAAACCTATGGCACACATATCTCAATGGGCTGTTTGTATTACTGAAAGCTCTAAAAGGTTTGCCATCACTGTCTTAGACCTTATTTAAGAACTTTTTATGAAAACCTCATTACAAGAAATCAGACAAAAGTAAGAAGACATGAAGAAATTTTAATTCTACCACCTACAGAGGTTAAACAGTGAACACAACTTTACTCAGTCAAACACCATATAAAGTCTGACCCTAAACATTTATTTACTCCAATGCCTTTTACCCATCACATCATGGCCAGTTGACAACAAAAGATTCCAAAGCATACTAAAACATACTAGTAAATAGTTTCATGTCACACAGAAAGCATAACAGACATAGGCAGACATAGCAGACAAATTGAAATATCAAAGCAGGAATTTAAAACTATGACTAAAGGCTACCATGTAAATTGCACAGAGTACAACAACAGATGAGTAATGAAAAAAGAGTAGAGACTCTAGGAAAGAATCAATCATAAAATATTAGAAATCAAAAACATTTTATCTGCAATAAAAAAGGCTTTTAATGACACCTTCACTGGACTAGATTCGGCCAAGAGGACAGTAAGCACGAATGAAGAAATATCAACTGGAACTTCCAAAACTGAAGTGCAAAAAGAAAAAATAAAGAAGATAGAACATAACATCTAAGACTTGTGTAACAATTACAAAATACATGTTTTTAATGAAATATTAAGAGAAAAAAAAGAAAAGGAACAGAAGAAATATTTTAAACAATAATATGTTTTAAGATATTAGACACCAAACTAAAGATCTAGGAAGCTCAGAAAACACCAAGTGTGTGAGATAGATGATACATAGATAAACAGATAGAGTGTATTTGCATGATGTAGGTAGTATCACACATATAAAATTATCAAGATATGTATATTATAATACACCTGACTTTATTATATGAAAATAAAGCAAATCAAAGAGAAAAATCTTAGAAAAAAACTATAAGGAAATAAAACCTATAGAACAGCAAATATAAGAATTACAATGGATTTCACTTCAGAAATCATATCAGCAAGAAGAGAGTGGAGAATATTTAGAATGCCATAAAAACAACGCAAAGTAACTGTAGTTAAATTCTGTATGCAGTAAATCAACTTTCAACAGAGGAGAAATACAGACTCTCCCAAACAAAACATCAGAAAATTTATCAGTAGTAGACCTCTTTTCTAGTAAAAATAATTTTTTTTCAAAAAGGAGAGACATGTCAGAAACATGACTGCATAAAGAAAAGAAGGGTATTAAACAAAGAATGCAGTAAAATACATTGTTATCTTTTATTCTCAGTTGAGTAACAGCAATTTGTTCACAAAATAGCAATGATAAGTTATGTATAAGTAAAATAAATCATAATAATATAAGGATAAAAGTGAAAAATTGAGACTACTCTGCTACTAATTCCTTGCAGTAACATTGTTTGCCTGCCTGCCTTTGTTCTTTTCTTCTTCCTTCATATTTTCTTCCTTCCTTTCTTCCTTTCTCCCTTCTCTCTTTCCCTCCCTCTCACATCTCTTCCTGCCTCTCCCTTTCTCTTTCTTTTTCATTTTCTTTGTTTCTTTCATTTTTGCTAGCTTGTTTCATTTCTTTTCTTTTTCTTTTTCTTTCTTCTTTCCTCTTTTCCATCATTCTCTTTCTGATTTTGTCTCTTTAATCTACAAAATACAAATGCAATTATTAAATATTAAAGACCACTAAGATTTTGTAAGAACTCTTACACAACCAATTTGAATACCTAACCAATTATTTAATTTTTATTTTTATACCTTCATATAGAATTACAACTAACTGTACTCACTTATGAGATGTGATGTTTCCATACATGTATACATTGTGAAATTATTAACTCAAGATAATTAGCATATTATCAACTCAGCTATTTATCATTCCTTTCCAACAAGAACATTTTAAATTCTTTAAATATAAATGATTATTGTCGCCTTATGCAATGCAAGAGCTTATTTCTTTATCTAAACATAACTTTGTGTCTATTGACCAAAGTTATTCCAGTCTCCACACTCCGCTTGTACATGAAATCACATGGCTTGTCTCTCTATCCCTGGCTTATTTCACTCAACATACTGTCTTCTAGATTCACTTATCTCACAAATGACAGAATTTTCTGGGGCTTTAAAAGCTGGATAATATTCCATTGTTTGTGTATTGCCACATTTTTTTAATCCTTGAATCCATTGATGGACACTTGTTGCTTATTATCTCTGTTATTTTCATTGCATGAAAGGCTGCTTTTTTCCATGACAGCAGCCTAATAACAAATCTCTCTGACTTCTAGATCTCTCTTAACTGGCTCACTGGATTAGCTCAGCCCTACTCAGGATTACTTCCCTTTTTATTAGTTCAAGTCAAGATTGGATCTGGGTAACTTAATTACATCTGCAAAATGCAATTTTCCATACAACATCATAATCTCAAGAGCAAAGCATCATCACATTTGAAAGTTCTGTTCACATGAACAACTAAATCACACAATTGTGTACCTGAAGTGGGGTGGGAATCTTGGAGTCATCTTAGAATTCGTCCTACCATGAAAATCCTTTGACTATTTAAAGCATTAGGGGAACACAGAAAGACATATAATTTAGATTATATATGTCTAACCCAAGGGCCATGGGCTGAATGTGGACCAGGACAGCTAGAAATGAGGCTTCACAAAATCCTAAATTGTTAACATTATTATGTGACTTCTGGTGATATTTTGCGTGGCTCAGTTGGATGGGGCCTGAGCACCAACTGTGTAAGTTTTGACAGAACGCCTTGTAGGGGACGGCACAGGGGAGTGCTGTCTTTATCTTCTGCACCCATCACGTACAGCCAGTCCAGTGGAAACCATGGATATCAAGCATCACACGTTTGTACAATTTGACAAGTAAAAAGCAGCAATTACTGAAAATAGTCTTTCAACTCACCTACTCAAGTGTGTTTCTGTGAACAGAGGTGTTCATTTCTATTAAGCAAACATGTAAACTTTCATATTTAATTATTAAACTTGGGCTTGTGTTATTTCCTAAAATAATCTAATAAATAAAAATAGTTTTCTTTTTATAGACATTAACTGTATTACATATCATATACAACACAAAATAGTTCCTCTTCAGAACAGCCCAGGCAAGCCAAAAGATTAAAAACCCATGATTTACCTGAGTCACTCTGGCTACTGGGTAAAGAAATCTGCCATGGGACATATGCAAAAGCATGGAGACCAGTGAGAAATGTGCATGATTGTCAAAGAAAGAGATAATCACAGTTTAAGCTCAAGGTGAGTAAATGAGAAGGTGGTATGGGTTTAAGGCAAATATCTCCATGGAATTTAATTTCTACTATGCAATCATGAAATTATGTACAATTCAGCAATATATGCTCTAATATAAAACAATATCAATAAGCAAATATATATTTATGTATCATACTCACAAAAAGTGTTAAAAGTTAACCAACAATTCCTAGCGCATTAGGCAACAGCTCTTTCTCATCAAGGTATCTAAAAAATAAAGGCTGAAAAACCAACATAGAGATTTTGTATCTAAAATGTCCTGATCATTTTGGCAAGTGATTAAGAACCAGTGTATGCTGGACTCTCATGAAATCAGATACCTCCTCTATAGTGAATACTCTATGGATGTACTATTAAACTTTTTAACAAGGGACGCAGAGATAAATGTGGTCACATGGTAATTTCAAAGAAATCAAATAAATGTGTAATATTGCTAGTTACTTAAATGACAAATTTTCCCCTTTGGCCCTTTCTTTCCTTAAAATTGCTGTGGGGATGGCAAAGCCTGAAAGTCTGATGCTGATGAGATGTATGCATAGCTGAAAACAGTTTGATAAGCTCTAAAAGAACAAAGTTTGTTCATTTGGCCCCAAGTTACCCAAAAACATAGCCCACTGAATTTTTTTAAAAAGTACATCTATTGAAATTCCAAATAAAATGAAAAATTGTTCCATATTGTTTGGTCCCACTGTGCTTTTGCTAGACATTTTTTATTGCGTGTGCATTTCTTTACTTATTTTCCACAGTATAGACAATTTAGTGAGACTTAACAGCTAGAACAGTTTCTGGAATGAAATCTTTGAATTTCAAACAATTGTGAAAGAACTTAGCTCTTTGAGAACTGATAAATGGAGTCTAATAAATCAAGAAACAGGCACAAATACATCTATTCAGAGTGAAAGCAAGATTTCCTTGAGATTATAACGGAAAACTAAACTTCTCTTTTTGACAGCTAATTATTATGCTTTAAAACGTTCCCTTTTAAATGACTACACCAATTATGGTTACTGCCTCAGATGAGGAAACAGTGAATGGAAAGGGAAACATGGAATGTAAGTAAGCTGAAGTTTGTGTTGTCTGATTTTATACATTCCCACCAGTAGAAAGTTCTCAGGCTAGTTTCTGCTGGGGAAACAGTGTTCCAAATCATGAATTATACAATAAACTATTCTGAGTAACATCACCAATTCTGTATTATTCACAATTTTTTTATGAAAACAAGGACCCAAATTTTTCTATATGTAAGGTAATAAGTATAATTTTCCAAATATGCTAGTTGTTTCTTAGAAATATGTTTTGAATATATTGGCAATTTTTATCATACTTAAGCATCAAATTTTATCTATGCACTAGATGTCCTTTTTGTCATGCTTTCTGCTTTTTACCATTACAGAAAATAATTTGCCTTCACTTCTCCATCTTAACACCGTATAGCTTGTGTTTTTATTAACTCAGATTTTGAAAATTATTGTGTTTCAAGTGTAGTATGTCATACTGCAGAAATCAAATGAAGTTTAAAATGTATGTATTTGTGATTGACTTTGATATCAAGATATCATTTGGCTATTAAACATTGAGCTTTCCACAAGGGAGCAACGTTCAGATTGTTGAAAACAAGTATTTTGAAATAATTCATTTTCTCCTACTGGCTTTTATTCTTCACATCACAGAGATGAAAGTGGATAGGTCCATGCCTAGGCTATCTGTTGCTCTTTTCTTCCTCCTGAAAAACTATTCTGCTAACATCTCTTAATTATAAAGTGTCCTAGCTTAGCTTGTCCAAGTGTTTGCTACAGTTTTGCTTTGTTTTGTTTTGTTTTGTTTTGTTCTCACAGTGCACACTGTTCCATTAAAGAGAGTTATAGATGAACTAAATTCCTAAGCTATTGTTTCTTCTTTCTGACTAAAAGGGAAAGTAAAACATTATTCTCACAGGTGTCTCCCTTTTAGAAAAAAGCCTGGAACTTTCACCTCCACTCTCCTGAACACCCAACTTCTCTAGTAGTTTACTCTCACCATCCTGTGTTGCCTAGAGACGAAGTGGGAATGTAAACAACTATATGGGAAATGAAGGCTCTTATTGCTATGGAGTACTATCATTTCTCACTTCCTATGAAAATGCATATGTTTTGTGGCTCCTTTATAATAACACACATAAAATCACAAAATATTTGCGCCTCTCAGTAAAATACTTTACCATGGCTCTGAATTTTTCTCCTCTCTAGAAATTGGAATGTCTCAGAAGCTTTTCACCTATATTGAATTCTCTCCACTTACGTTAGTTATTTCTGTAGTAGTGACTATTAAAAACTATTTCCATGAATGTAAGATCAGATTCAACTCTTCAAGGTACATTGCATAAGCCCTACCTTAGTCTCCATCTCTAGACTGACTGACTGTTCCTTATCCTGTGAGTTAAAAGTGCCTCCTCATGAGAAGAGAAACTGAGCAGAACTTAGCGTAACACTTTTAATGAAAGATAAATCCACCCAACAGGGTGATTCTACACAACCTACATGAACAGAAGTAAAGTCAGTCTTCCCTGGATTTAACTTAAAATTTACATAGTATGAGTATACAAATAATATGAAGTACACAATAGAATGCTCATATGTTATATTTATATATTATGCCATTTTATAAAAAGAATTTGAACATCTACAGATTTTGGTATCCAGTGCCCCTCAAACATGAGGGAAAGACTGTATGATTTGATAAGCCCAGAGAAAACTTCTGGTCTTTTATCTATCGGTTGGCATATACTCAAGGATACTTGCTATTTACAGTTTAGCCAAATTGTCTGAGTAAAGTGATTTACCTAAAATCTCCTAGCAGAGTAAGATTATATAAACTATTATAAAGGAATATCCCCTTACAAAACTGTCAAACACTTTCCCTTACAATAGTTTATATAATATTGTATATCTGATCAATCTCTCTTACCAGCTCTCTACCTTGAGGACATGTTAAAAACGATTAAATACAGAAAAAGAAGACATTAATTTTTAAAAACTTCATAGTAATGTATCTATTATTTTAATAATGAATATATATTATATATAGTTTGTTATGCCATGCTATAATTTTCTAACTTTAGAAAATAGAGTCCTTTAGACAAAGATGCAGCTTTTTTCCTTTACTGGAAACTGAGAAATATAGCACCAATTCTCTTTCTGCTTCAGGATGATTCTCCGGCATTATTAAATTGGACTTCCACAATAGGCCTCATTGTTTGTTTTGCAATGGTTCATTAAGCAACACCACAAAAATAGAGATGGGACCACTTGTCAAATCACAAGAGACAACAAGATGCTTTATTATTTCAAAGCAAATTTGTGAGATTTTAAACATTTTTCCAGTCACAGTTCTACATTTAATTTCCTGGATTCAAACACATCATGTGGACAATTCCTCCAATCTTGTTCAAGTAGCAGATAATCTTCTGGAAGTGTTACCAATGAGCTACATCCCCAGCCCTAGGTAAAGTAGTTTGATTCTAATAAAGATCCTTTTCCTGGGAAGAAGTATATATTCTTTAGTCCATTTATAAAGGCATGAGTGTAAAATCTTCTTGTGACAAGTGAAAAAGGTCTCAAGATCCTGGCTGGATAGACAACATCTTTAAGAAATGTAATTATCTAAGAAAAGAGCTGTTCAGTGACTCACCAAAGCTTCATGTTAAATTTAATGAAATCTACTCAAGGTTCAATTTGATTCATTCAAGTTTCACCTGCACTTTCTTTAGCATAAATATTTTGTAGAATTATTTTATTCTGCATTAATAGAGATTTGTTTCTATAAGTAAGTTCTGAAAACTATTGCAACTTCTGGCACGCCCTCGTAGAAATTTCTGAACATGTTGTATTGCATTGAGGGAAGGCAACAAATCCATACAGGTTTCGTGCATACATCTTTATGTTCCGGAATACCTTCTAACGTTTTTAGATCTCTTTCATCAATTTGTATCTAAAATAAATTATAGACTGTATTAGAAGTTGTATTTACAACTCTATTAAATACAACTTTTAATTTTATAAGCTATATAACCTATAAAATGTATCAAATTCTGTACTTTGAGTAACCAAATACCACTCTAACATTTTCAGAAAAAGTTAACATTATTCCTTCCAAAATCTTGTCTCTGGGTTTATATTCATTTACTGAATGCTATATTAGTGAGTGGATGAATTAAACTCCAAGTTTTACCTCATGATAATTGGAAACTACGAGTTTGTTAGAAGTTAATCAAAGACATATTCTAGCTAACTCTATTTATCTAGCTTCCCTCTTAATAGAAAGAGATGACCATACTTCACAACAATTTATTATATTTTAAAAAGAACTAATAAAGAGAAGTTTAAAAATGCCCCGAACAAATAAATAGTACGTGATAAAGAGGGAAACATTACCTACCATGATTTGATCATTATACACTGTACACACATATTAAATTATCACATTGATAATTATATGTGTCAATTCTAAACCAATGAATAAAAGGAGAAAAACAAGACTTATTCAAACTTAAAAAAATAAAACTTTACTATCAATTAGTTTATTTTCTCTAGAAGATACTATGAGTAAAATATCATTTGTATTGGCTGCTTGACCAAAATATTCATATTGGTCCTGCATGCTTACAAGTCCATTTCTTAATCTTGATTGCTCCATGTAAGCTTTCTGCTTCTGTAAATAAGCTCTGAAATTCATTATGAACTCTGGCACACCCTTCCGGATATTTCATAACATGTTATATTGCATCATGTAGGCAACAAATCTAGACACATAAGGATGGTTTTTCCAGGCCTGTGTTTGCTGTCTCTTAAGGGAGTTTGACCTAAAAAGAAAGACTGATGGTAGACTTGGACTGTTTTGCTGGGAATGATGGGAAAAGAAAGAAATCAAAATATTTTCCTCTTTCCTTTCCCATTTAGTAAATCTGGTAGCATGTATTGCTGAAGTTTCTACCAAGCAAGCATATCAGATGGTTGGGCACCATGTTCTGTTAAATATAAACCTATGCATGATAGCTGTTTCCCACTGCTAGTAATTCCTAGGTTCTTCTGTTCACCATTAAGGTTTTCAGCTTTTCTTTCACCTGTCCTAGTAATTACCCAGAATAAATGCTTTCTCTATTTGTAGTATCTAGTGTGATCTTTGTTTTCCTAATGAAGCTATCAATGCCATGAATGTTAAACAACCTGCTCACAAACATCAAACAATCAAAACTTGAGCAAACTTATACAAAAGTAGAACCATTAATCCAAAAGGATTTGAGACTATTTACAATAAATATAGAAGACTATTAAATCAAAAGAAATTTAAATCTATCTGAATCAAGTTTTGACGTTCATAGTTGAAGGACAGAGAGATAGAAGGTTTCAAATCTGTGAATTCTTTGCAATAAGAATTCTTAAGCTCAGCCATTTCCTCTTGAATCTGAATGTTTCATGAAAACAACTTAAATGAGTTTGCCAGTATAATACGAAGTGAAAACATATGTATTAGTGAAAGTAGGATTTTTAAGACAGTGAGAATTTCAGTTCTGTGCCAAACTTGACCACAAAAGTGCATCCACCAGCTCTATAAGACAAATGCAAGTTTTTCATCAACCCACTCCTATAGGGACAGCCAGGTGCAAAGAACAATTCTGTTCCTTTTTATCAAAAACATATATCATAGAATACAATGCATAATAATTAATGGGATCATTGTCAGGATAATCTTGAATACTTTCCAATTTGCCTGAAAATTAGGTAATTCATAACCTTTGATAGTCTACTTTAGCAAAATAATTAGTTGTGGCAGAAGTAATGAGAAATGAAAGATTCCCTAATAAAATATATGGAGAATTTCTGGCTTTTCTTCACTATGAGCACAATACAGTTCCAGGTTACACTCTGTGAACACAGAAGAGTAACTTACTTCTAACATCATAAAATAAACTAGAATATACTATATATTATATGTTAGTGGTCATGGTTGCAAATACATTTCACAATAACAATATGTGGAAACGGAGTGAGCAATAATGCAGTAATGCTTTACAAACTATCAAAACTTTGTTTTTCTCTTGAGACTTGAAACTATGTCAACTATTGATTAGTAAGTTTCCAATTCATTGACAACATCTACTATGAATGTATGTAAAATACCAAAAGGGGACAAAGTAAATTTTAAAAATGCAAATTGACATACTTTTGTATAAACTCAAGTATCTAGTAAATTCTAAATTCCACAGAGCCAGGAAGGGAAGCCAATTAGAGCTACAACTGATTACTGTAGGAATTAAAAGAAATCATCTCAGTGCCATAAATTCTACCATTAATAAATTCACATTATTGTAGGACCTAGCACTTTGTAAAAATCTTTCAAAAAGCCTTAGTGTGATAACACTAATTAAATCAGATTAAATCAGAAACAGAGAATGGGCATGTATTGACATGATGAGATCTCAATCAATAGAAAAATACATTGATTCCATGAGTGGCTGAGAGTTACTATATTTTTTCCATTTATAATATTAAGTATATCATTAAATATTTTCCCACTTTTTTATTCCACTAAAATGAAAGATTCATACAAGTAGAAATGTTTGTATTTTGCTCACTTTGTCCCACAAATTGTACCTGATTTCTGCCATTTACAATATCCTCAATAATTACTTACTGGATGAAACAAAAAAAACTTAGCATTCTAATTGTAATCTCTCATAATAAAATATACTGATTATAAAAATTGTGGACTGAATGAGAATATCATTTGAATTAGAATATATGACAAAAAGTCCAATGGAATCTCATTAGAGACCATTACAAAAGTTAAATCACCACCACAGAGTCTCTCCCATTTCTAGAGTATTTTTCCCCAATTATGGTACATGTAATAGGGACAGTTAGATCTTTTACTTGTGGAAGAGAATGTTTTCAATTTATTGGATCTTAGGATTTATATCTCTTTAGACTCCTACTCAAGATTTACTCCTCTCATGAAGAGTTTATAGAGGATAATATTATAAAGTAAGTATAAAAATTTCCATGACTGGACTTGCCTGTGGCAATTTACAATAGAATCCAAAATCCATGTGGTTTGGCTAACCAAACTTTCCTGGAATTGGTCATCAGGCCTAATAGAAAACTGACCTTGTTCCTGCCAGTTTCATTCATTTCCAGGAATAAACTCAAAAGTAACCTTTAAGCAAAAGCTCCCCAGTGACACATCCCTTAACAATTAATCTAATTATTTTTCCATAAAAATTAAAGAAATAGGGCCAGGGATATAGCTCAGTGGTGTGGTGTCTCCCTGGTAAGCACAAGGTCTTGAGTTCAATTCCTGGTGCCAACCAAAAAAAAATTTTTTGAAGAAATGTCAGTCTCATAACCTTTAAGAGACTGAGTGAGAATCATGAAGAATTCATAAATAATTAAGAATTCATAAATCTAGAACAGGCCAAATCCTAAACTTCTGCACCTTTTCCTTCTACTTTAATAAATGCCTGACTCCTATCCAAATACTTGGTAGAAAGCAAATCATTTTGGTTTTTCTTTTATTCTAATTAAGCCTCAATATAGCAGCAGTAAAATATGTCTATAAACAACACTTATATAACAGAGACTGGTAGCTAGGACTTCAAAGCATTAGAAAATGCTCAGCCCAAGCATTTGCATGTCGTTCATCTTTCATCAGCTGCAAAACTGAAGCCTCCAGTTGGAAGCGATTATAACAGAAAAACTATCATTTGAGGATTTGCCAGTACTACAAACAATTACCAATTCCATGGTGTGTTCTCCCTCACTTCTCTTCTTCCATGAAAGAGACTAAGGCAACCATCAGGATACATCCAGCTGAGCTCTCTGTGAGGAGATTCTTTTCTATAATCAAACTCAAAAGAAACAGACTCTTGCTTCCGGGACATCAAACATGAAGAGGCCACTTTTCTACAGAAAATAAATAAGCACATATCAAAAGATTTATAGAAATTTGGATTAAGAAACTTTCTCAACATTTCCACACAACAGACACTGAGTTACAGCTTTGTGGTAGCTAGAAATGAGAATGGACTTTTATTTTTGTCTTTGGAGCCTATGCTATTAATTTGGATACAGCAATGATAAATTAATAAGTACTGACCATTGTACAAAGCTAATCTTTGACTCTTTCACTTTCATTCAAATAAGAGTAACAAACCAGTTTTCTCATTTCCCAGTTCTTTCAAAATTGAGGTTAAAATTCTCTAGAGAAATTGAGAAATAAGTAATGTCTATTAAAAATTATTTTGCTCTAGTGAAATACCAAGGCAAATGTTCTCTTGTTTGAATTCATTATAGCACGAATTACCACAATACAAAGAGTGCCTGAAAAAATATAGGGGAAAAAAAGAACAATTTGCCCCATTGTTTCACCTATTCATTTAAGTTTAAGGTGTTAATGGATTAATAACCAAACTTCAAAGTTATGCTAAAAAATGCAAGTGTTCAACAACATTAGACCTATATGGGAACTCTTCCAATCAAAGATATTTATGTATAAATATATTTTTAAAAATCAAAACTATAAACAAAAGCCATGGAAAATGAAAACTAATTCAGAAAATGAAGAATTTGCAAAATGTACGCTTGACTCAATTTACTAATTGTCCTAATTTCCACTTTGATGGGGCTGACTTTGCCTACCAGAATTTCCTCTCCCTCTTTTGTATGATCTTCACTCCCAAGACTTTGTACTGCATTAACACAGATCTTTGGGAAGCAAATCAGACACTCCTGGAAGTTACAAGAACTTGAGAAAGAGCACATTTCAGAAAAGAGTAATGTAGAGAGAAGAATGTTCCCATCTTGAAAATTTTAACCTTCACTGCCTAATTATTTCTTTTAAATATGTGCTAATGATTCCTTTTCCCCAAAATTCATCCATATAACTGTCAAAAATTATCACCCACTTATTGTACAGATTTCATATAAATTAGCAGATAGGGAAATTAAAATGAGGAATTAACTCCCTTAGTTCTAGTAACATGAAAGTACAGTCATGAAGTCAGGCATGGTGGTACACCCCTCGAATCCCAGCATTTGGGAGACTGAGAAAGGAAGATCCTAACAGTTCAAGGCCAGCCTGAGCCTCATAAGCAAGTTCAAGGCCATCCTGAATTTCATAGGGTGACCTTGCCTCAAAAAATGAATAAAGGAAGAAGAAAAGAAAAGAAAAGAAAAGAAAAGAAAAGAAAAGAAAAGAAAAGAAAAGAAAAAAGATAACAGGCATGACCCCAAAATTCTCAGCATACCCTGCTAACACAAGGCATTTCTTTAATAAATGATGACATGATTTCTAACAATAGCTGTTCAAACTCAAATCACTCAATTCAAAACAATTTATGTTTTAAAAAATAAGAAATTGCCTCAAAAACAAACTAAGTATTTGGGGTTGTACAAAGTTGGAGTTCATTGTTTTTCAGTTAGTTGTTTTGCTATATAGACAATAATATGGGCTTTGAACCCAGAATATCTTAACACAAATTATACTTTTAAAACTAGCTATATACTTTTTAAAATCTTGACCTAATGTGTCTTTAAGAAGCAGTTTCTTCATCTTTAATGAGAATCATAACACTCTCTTTCTAAAGTTGATAAGAATGTTAAATGGGATGATGTGTGTACGCCATGTCACATGTAATTGTACAATGTGCTTCTTCACTCTTCTGATCCTAACTCACACTATGAATTCAATAGCACACCTCACAAACATATAAATGTTCATCTCAGCTCTTAGCAGGCACAATGGACATCCCTAAGATTTAAAGCATGCCAGTGTTTCTCAGGCATTGAACTAGGCATTGTCAAAAGAAACAGCCTGAACCATCTTAATCTACTCAGTCTGTGTAAAGATCTGCCTATATATATATCATGTGAAGTTTTAGTTTCCTCTTGGAAGACTCCTTAGAAATTTCCAAAGATTGACTAACTGTAAAGTTCTTCTCCTAGCCACTGACTAGCATCATCCAATCAGCCAACATTTTACAGGCAAAGAGTGCTCACCCTCAAATCTCAGGTTGTAATTTACTCTCCAGCACTTCACAAGCCCTGCTACTCCATTCATGCCATCAAATGCTTTGAAGTTTTGTGAGGACCCATCTTTAACTTAGATAAAAGATTTTAGTGTGCAGCCAGGAGAGCAGTGAGTTCTCATTAAAGATGAAGAAACTGCTTCTTCACTTCTTTATGTTTGTTTTCATTTGCTCCAAGACCCAACATTTCTTCTAGTGATCATCACTCCAAATGGCTGAAACCTAAGCAATTGTTTTGGTTTGCACTTGCCAGAAATTAGTTTTCACGTCAGTGGTGACACAGGTTTTAGGTTTTTATAAGCCAAGTTTAAAGGGATTGTAGCACCTGTCCCTTCTCTGCACATTGCTGCACTGGCGATCAATGCTTGAGTTTTTGGTACATAAGTTCCCATCTAAATCACACTTCCTTACTCTTCTTTCTCAGATTTATTTCCTTCATTTCTGATGTTCACAAATTTCATGATTCATTTCTCCAGAACTAGTGGCTTTTACTGACTTGTTTCTGAGTTCCCAGTAAACTTCTTCAATCTAAGAATTTATGCCCATCAATTTAGGAAATATTACTTTGCTGACAAGTTTTCCACTTTGTTCTGTTCTTATTTTTTTGGAAGTTGTATTCAGTTATAGCTTCTGGGGAAATTGGTTTTTTTTGTTCAACAATTTCTCCAAATTTTCATTATCTTATCTTTTGTCAATATATTGTGTTAATTATATATTTCAAACATTCAATTAATGTTTGTAGCCTGTAAAGATTCTTTCTTGTTCAATGGATGTGCTTTTGTCAAAGGACCCTATTCTTGCTTTAAATACAATATCTAATCTTACTGAGAAACTCAATTGCAGTTTGCTTTCAAGTCTTATTTTTTCCTATACCAACTTTGTTTCTTCTGAGTTATCCTTTTCTTATTCTTTATTTTTCTCTTTATCTTTTATAATAGAAATTTTCAAGTGTCTTATTTTCCCTAGCCAGGAACTTAATGTAGTCTTAAGAAAGAATTGAAAACCCTGGTAACAAAAGCTATGATTAAAATGTGTGATAAGGAAGGGACCAGGCTACTTCACTTGAGGCCTCTTCATCCTGGTCTAAGACTTTTATTTTGAGCCAGGCTTTCGACCCAAGGATAGTTTAAGATACTTTCACTTTTACTATGTACTTACATATGTCAAGGCTTCTGCTGAATTAGGCTGCCACCAGTATTATGAGAACCAAAAAGAAGGGGAGACAGCTGGAGTACTCTCTGGACAGAACATACACTTTATTCAGTCTTTTGTCTAATTCTGTCTCACATTCTGCTTTTAATTTCACCTGCTGAGCATCCCTGTATCTTTTTCAAGAAAGAAAAGGGAAATATCTTTTACCCTGCTGCAGTGGGACAGGGAGTCCTATCTGAGTGTAAAAGCCTGAAAAAGTGATCTGGTTATCTAGTCCTTCCGTAAGTAGAACTTACTATCAGTATTCCTGATTTCAGCTATGTCTCTTAAGGCATTCTAGAGATATCTGGTACCCCAAGGTCCTAAGACTTTTGAGGGCAGAGCAATATAATTTCATTAGTTTTTCTTTAATATCACTTCAATAAAGTCATATGTAATTAACAAGGTATTTTGTTTTCTATATTTCAGATAGAAAATTAATACAAATACTGTCATGCAAAGTTGAAACATAAGTGAAAATTACTTATTGCTTATCAAAAGCTCAAATTTAGCTAATGTCTTATGTTTTATCTCAACATAAATAAGAGAAAAGCAGGATAACACAGTATTAGAAATGTTGATAATCTCACAGTTTGGACAATCAAGAGATCATGTATGGATTTACTCAGATTTTGAAAAGTATTATTTAGATTGTTAAAGGTAACAAAATTATTAATCAAGCATTTTAAGGGGAATATGATATGGGAAGTGGTAATCTTCAGCTATTACAGCAGAAAATCATTGACTTTCTGCTGACATTTAAAACTGAGAAATAAGAAAGCAGCTCAATTTGAAGGCAACCACTTGAAAATTTAAGCTTAGAAACAAATGAATAATGATTGTCTCTGGGCAACAGAAAGCCAGTATAATAATATACAGTGAAGATTATGGATTTTATTTATAAGCCTGTTATACCTTTTGCTTTTTTCTAAATCTATTACTGAAAGATTAAAATTTTTAAATTTTTTTAGAAAATATTGTACGTAAATGATTTAGTTCTAATACATTGTCTATTCTTACAAAGAAGCAAAAGCATCATGTCCATCATAAGTGTCTATAGCCTAGACTTCCATCTTCGAATTTGAAATGTCAGAGTCAGAATAGCTTAAGTTTCAAGAAGTCTACAGGAAAAATTAGATTTCTCTTTTCCTAGTAAGAAGAGACCTTTTACCAGGAAAAATGTTGACTATGAAAGTAAAACTCCCAGCAGGTGATAATAATCTTACTTTCATGAAAGAGCAGTCAAGAAAAACACATTCATTTGTCTACTTCCCAAGTTTTCTGCTGTTGCCATCAGATATCTGAGCCATGTTCCCATTTTCAATAATGATTAAATAAGTAATTGTTTCATTAGTCCTAATCTTGAAGTTTACTGTAATCGAGGTTTCATGAATAAGCATACTAATTTGGTTGATTAATTTCCTTCTAGAAGTAATTTCAGTTAATAAGGGTGATAAAGGCAATACACAGAAAATGTAACATTCTTGTAATTACTAACTAAAGTTATGAATATAAAAATATGTGATTTCCAAGATGGAGAAGACTAAACAATAATAGGGTAGCATAGATTAACTAAATTTGCATAATAATATTACACACATGATACATAATGTATGATCAATGAATCTACTTCAAATAAGACTAGCTGACCTCACACACATGAAAAAAAAACTGCTGCAGGTTCATACTCATATCATAAGCTCTCTATTAAGAAAATAATTTTCTGCATTTATCAGGTATTAAGAAAATAAAATTATTCCATATCCACTATACACCATGTTCTTATAAATAATTGGTACTTCCTAGAGACAAAAACATATTGTTTCATGGATACCCAAATCTAAGGTGAAAGGCATATCTATGAAATATTGAAACCAATTTCCACATAGCACACAAAAAAATTAAATCTCATCACTTTCAAACTATACTGTGAATGTACCCTCTTCTCAGTTGTATTTACAAAGGTACACATCAATGAAATGAAAGAAATGATAGTAATGCATTTCTTCCAACAAAAGTCAGGATTTGCATGAATTATTTATGCTTAAAGGTTTATCCTATTTAGGATTCATAATATATCTTATTTTACAACAGAAAAAGAAATTATGCTCCAATTTACTAAAATAATTATAATCATAATCACATCTGCTCTTGAAGATTGTCAAACATCTCCAGAGTGTACTGCATACAGTTCCGTTACTAGATTCCTTCTTTTATGAGTTAATTAAACAATTTCACAGCATTATTTGTACAACTATCCTGCATGGCATATTGTTTGTGCAGAACATTTTCTTTAACAGCTCTATTCTTCAAACAGATGTTCATTTAAATTTTTTCACAGATTTTGTTTGAAGAACAATTAGTGCATTTACCCTACTATGCTGTCACCTTCATTTGGATTTGAAGCAGCTCCTTCTCTACCTTATGAAAAGCTTAATAAAGCTTTTTGACTTTCAAAGAAAAAAAAATAAACACTAACCAAAGTCTCATGTCAATTTGTAAGTCTTCCAGAGCAAATCACCCCTAAATGGTGCCTATTTAATGTTACCTTGACACTAAAGCAAAGGTAATAAGAACTTTTCTCACAGGCATGGAAAAGTAAAAACAATGATGGCATATTTCTCTGTTCTACCTTTTGTTTTTATATTTTTTCTTAAACCTCCAGGCAAATTGGACGCACTATACACCGAAATAAAATGACAGATTAAACAGAATGAAAGGATGCAAGACCATTTAAGTTTATTTATCAGAAAACAATTGAATCAATCATTCCCCAAGACTTATTTTTCTAGGAAAAATGATGCTGTACGTCACTATGAACTGGCTTACCAAAAACTCTTAAAAGAAGGAGAGGTCATTTGCCATCTATGATATGTAAATACTGGAGAGGAAGTTTCACTCACCATTAATGCAAACCAAATTTTATGGGGTTGAGTCCCTGCCCAGGCTTGTTTTGTGCAGCTCTCTCAGAAGGTTAATCTCCTTTTATATTCTGCCCTAAAGAGCTGGGACAAAGAGAAAGCAACATTTACCAATATAAAAGCTGGATCCTGTGTAAAGAAAGGTTTGTTTTTTTTCTTTTCTGTGAATAATCTCACTGTAATAAGGTCAGAATTATGCTCTTTTATAAGTTCATTTATATTATGGTGATATAAAAATATTTCTTATTTTGACTCTAAACTATAAAATAGTGAATAATGGACATCTACTGCTTTGAGAATCTGAGGTGCACTCACTAAGATAGAAATGTAATGTTGAAGAAAACAAGGGATTTGTGTTTCCAGATCTATTATTCTCTTCTTTTCCTCCTTTTCTCCCTCTCTCTCAATCTTCCTTCTTTCCTTCCTTCCTTCATTTAAACCAGAAATTCATTCTACTGGAATAAGAAAACTGAAAAGTTTGAGCAAGATTAGGAGTTTAAATGATGTTCACAAAATAAAAACCTGATAGTATTTAGGCTAAAAAATGTTTTAATTTTATTTTTTTAAAGAGAAGAAAGAAAAAAAAAACAAAACAGAATAAAGGGTAGCAACAATACATAATTCCAAGGAAAAAAGGAACAGAACAACAACCGAAAAACCTAAGAGATTATTACTTGACAAATTACATACTGACTTCTTGGAAATAGTTGTTCAAATTATAAACTTAAAACATGTAAAGTAGACATTCAAAGAGTGAGTCTGTTATCAGTTCTGTTCCACGATCTGACAAAAAAAAAACAGCAATATGGTCATCCATCTTACCCACTCAAATATATATTCAATTATGTCAAAAAGGTAAAATTAACCACAAGACAAAACAAGGTGGATCACAAGAAAGCAATGTAAGGGACATAAATTCCAAAACTAGAGAATAGGAAATATTCACTCTCTATCGTATTGACTCTTGTTTTCTTCCAAATAGTTGTCCATATTGTCAGATACAGGGAATTCATATGAAACAACATAGTATGGAATTGATCTGAGCAGGACGAGGAGGGAGTTTCAGATCTTCAAGACCAGACAATAGGGAAGCCAAGAATGGCTGTCATAGTGTCTCTCATTCTCCTAAAAACAGCTGTCCATACCTTCATGTCTGTTGAACTTAAACAAAACAAAACAAAACAAGCTAAAATCACTTTAAACAAAGAATGATAATTTTGCTGGATTATACATCATGACATTATGGAATCAGCACTGGGTACTGTAGTGTCTCTTTTTCTTCAAAGTAGTTGTTCATTTCAACATGTGTTATACAGTTAGTTCTCATAAACTGTTTGTAAGCTCTACACATGCATGAGTCTCTACATGTATATCTATCCTTTCTGTATTAGAGGGAAAAACAAAACAAAGCAAGATAAAATAAAACAATTCCTAGAAAAGCATGAAGCAAAAAAGTCATATATAACTGCAATACAAGGTGATCTACAATGGTTACCATGATGTCTCAGCAGTATATAACAACATTAATAAATACAAAGAATTGGAGATATTATAAGACTTCAAAAGCAAGTAATAATCAAACCAGAGTGGGTATATTAGTGAATCTTGTCATCAGTGTAGTTGCCTATACTCTTAGACTTGATGCTATCAATCATAACAGATTTAAATAAAATCAGTCAATACAAAGTAGCAATCTAACAACCAGATTCAAATAAGATCAGTCATAATAAGACAGTGTAAGTTATAAAGGGCTTCAGATTAAGTTGATAGGAAATTAGGGATGATTACCATAATATGTCCTCTTATTTTTGGATAGCTGACCATGTCAAGTCTAGCATAAGTAGACAAACTGGAACAGCACATAATCCATCCAAGCAAAGTGATGAGAATAATGTAAATTTTAAACCTTGTTACCCAATTAACAATATCCTCTGCCTTCCTTTTTTAGACAATTCCTCTCCTTTCACTCCCATGGGGTGCACTGCTTGTTTTGGGCCCTAATGCCTCCCTATACAGAGCATCTCAATGGACCCTATCTCCTGATCTACTCTGCCTGTGTTTCTCTCTGTTACTATTTCAAGGCCATCTATACTAGAGATTACAGCCAATCCTTTCTGCCTTATTTCTGCTATTCTGTTTTTCTGCCATTGGTTGTTTATTTTTCTGTTCCACTCCACTGTCTGCCCCATTCACTGAGGCCTCTCTGCCATTGTTCCTGAAATGCTCATATTCTTTTTTCTCTCTCTAAAATGTCCTTTAGTATTTTTTGTAGAGTTGAATTGCTTTTCACAAATTCTCTCAGTTCCTCTTTGTCATGGAAGCATCTTGCTTCTCCATTAATTTCTAGATAGAGTTTTGCAGGATACATCAATCTGGGCTGGAGGTTGTTCTCCTTCAGGGCTTGAATTACTTCACTCCAAACTCTTCTTGACCTAATGGTCTGTGTTGAAAAGTCTGCCATGATTTTGATGGGTTTTCCTTTATAGGTGATCTGTTTCTTTTCTCTGATGGCTTTTAATATTCTGTTGTTATATTGAATTATTGGGATCTTGATTATTATGTCTAGGTGTAGCTCTATTTTGGTTGTAGGTGGCTGGAGTTCTGTATGCTTCATACATCTGCATATCATTTCCTTTTTCCATGCTTGGGAAATTTTCCTTAATAATTTCTGTGAATAGCCTTTGCAATTCCTCTGTTTTGACTCCTGCTTCTTCATTCACATGCTTTATTCTTAAGTTATAGATCATCTTGTCATCTTCTAGTCTTTGTATAGTTACTGCCTGCTCCCTTGTTATTTTTAAGAGATCTTCCCTTTCATGATCACACATTGCAAGCCTGTGTTCAATTTTTGATAGTATATCTTTGGTTTCTTTCAAGCAGTTTTGCCAGCTTTCTATGGAGTCTTTAGTTTCCTGATAATCACTTTGAATTTGCTTCATGAATTCTAGGGTTTTTTTGTATTCTTCATTAAATGTTTCTCTCCTTTTGTGTTCCTCCATTCTTCTGTCTGTGTCTTCTTGAGAGGTGCCCAGTCTTTCTTTTATTAATCTACTTATCTCTTGTTTAATTTGAATTAATATTTCAGTTTTGATCCCACTTACGAGGTCCTGAAGATATCTCTTTATGTCCGCTAATGCTGTGTTTGATGTTGTATGTTTGCTGCCTTCAATCTCTTTTGTATTTACCTCTCCTGGATCAATGTTCTCAGGGTTTTGGGCTGGGATTTTTTATTTCTCCCTCTTGTCATGTTTTTGGTTCCTTCCATACAAGTGTATAGTGCAATTTCCAGCCCCTTTTCTTATTGGTTAAAGTTCATAGGGCACAGGCTAAGAACTTCTGCCCTCTGCCTTCCGCTATCAGAGATTGAAGTTCAAGCACGGGCAGTGTGCACTGGCTGCTCCCCTCGGGGGCAGTCAACCTTTTCAGGCCTTCACTGTGTCAGTGTGTGGCTGTGCTCAGGGAATTAGTTTGTAGCAGCAACCCATGGGTCCCAGCCTGGGGCACGGCCCAATCCAAGCAGATTCCAACAATCCGCTTGGTGAGGGAAGCAACCAACTGAAGCCACTTCCTTATGGAGTTAGGGCTCTCCTGCCCAAATCCAACATGTCATCCAGTAGGTTTCCCCTTTCCTGTGGGAGGTTCTTATTCCCATCACTCACCACATGTTGATGCTGGTCCCTGAGAACTGCTGGGCTCCCAGACCTCTGACTTCAGCGTGGCTGAGGCGCAAATTCACAGTGCCCTGGGTGGGTTGTGTGCAGGGCCGGGTCCAGGTGAGCTTCACGCAGGGATGTTCAGCTCCACACTCTGGCCACTCAAGCCAGTCGCATCAGCACAGGTCAGTCCATGAGGTTGGTCTTGGGCAGGAATTCAGGTGGCTCGAGGAGGGTGCCATGCTTGCTGATCTTAGCTTTACTAATGATAGCCCTAGGACCTCATATTTCAGCAGTTTTTTTAACTTTAGTTTCTTCCTGGGTTGAGAGAGTCCATCTCTCTCCTTTTGGGTCTCTCCAGGGTGTTAAATTCTGGCATTTAAGCTGTCTCTCTCAGAGAAGATCTCTCTCCTGCTACCTACCGGTCCACCATCTTTTCTGTTTTAATTTTAATAACTTTTAAAAGTTTAGAACAACTGTTCTGTGGTGTCCCATCCTCCAGAGCCAATAATACAAGAGAGATTAAATAATAAATATTGAGTTAACCTATATCTACTAAAATTTCCAAAGAAAAATGATCTCTGGAAGCATTATTTCAGAAAGAACTTAGGAAAAGCCATTTGGGGAAACCAGATTTCACAAGTGATTAAGCCCCATGGCTACAGTGGGAGGGCCCTCCTCCCTGCCATGTGAATAGTGTATAAATGGCTGTGAGCAACAGTGGAATGAAACTTAGAAGGCAGAATGCCAGAAACAGAGCACTAAGAATTTTTTCTTTTTATTTTTCTCTGCTTTTTTGTTTGTTTGTTTATTTTTTGCAATACTGGCATTTACACTCCAGGCCTTGCATGCACTAGGCAAGTGCTTTGCCACTAAGTTACATTACTAGCCATTTTCACAATTTTATTTCATGTTGAGATACAGTCTCTCTGAACTGCCCAGGCTGGCCTTGAACTTGCGATCTGTCTACCTTAGCATCCCTAGTAATTGTACTACAGACAAGTCTCCCCACGCCCTGCTCTAAAGTTCTTTTAAGAGAGTCTATGCAGCTACTACTTCGAGTGGCGGTAATTTGCCAACCACTTGAAGTGTTTAGGTGAGCATAACTTTAAAAATAGATTAGAATATATCTATATGATTAAATATTTTGCTTATTAAAAATTGTAATGCAACATTTTTACTTTTTAGTATTAAAGCTGATGAGAACTTAATAATATTTTCAGCTATCTTGAAAGGTCCATGATCATTAGGATGTGTCACTTTGGTAAGTATTTTTTTTTTCATAAAATTTTTCCACTTTCTCTGCATGGTAGTTGACTACAATTTTTTACATTGATTTTTAACTGTGTTAGTATCCATATTAATAACCAATTTTTACTTCTGACATTAGTAGAGTTTTGTTATCTTTACCATCAGTTTTGTCGAAGATTATCTCTCTCTCTCTCTCTCTCTCTCTCTCTCTCTCTCTGGACTCAGAATCAAACTCAAGACTTTGTGCTTGCCAGGCAGGTGTTGTGCCACTGAGCTATATACCCAGCTCTATAGAATATCAACTATATTAACTTATTAACCTTTTCTATAAGTCAAATTTAAGTTGTTGATTTTCTTTTTCATATTTTTTCCTGTTTCATTGATTTCATTTTTATTTTAACATTATTCTTATAAGACACTATTTTATTGATTTGGTTTTTTTATTTTCTTTCTTTCTACTTGATTTTGCTTTGACTCACTCATCTCTTTCAGTGTTCTTGACCTAGAAGCTCACATAATGCATTTTTCATCGTTCTTTTCTATATTTTTCTATTAAGAAATAAAGCTTCTCTTTTTATACGATTTGTATATGCTAAAAATGTTTAGCTAGTAAATTTTAACCAAAAAGAAGCAATAATGTGGATATTAGGTACCCTAATAACCTACACTTCACTGAACTGTCCACTAAACACTTACCGATAAATTTCTACCACAGCTAAGAAGCCAGAGACATGGCAGTGACACATCCTTCTTCCTCATGCAGTTATATTAATGTGGAATTACAGATAGTAATCACACAAACAAATACGTTAGATGACAGCAGATATCTACCCTTTTACTGAAGAGCCACTAATTGTTGTCAAGCTTTAAATGACTATGACTTTTGTTTTTCATTAAGAAGGATCAGGATGAACATCAAGACGCCAAAAAATTTTTTTTTGCTAAAAAGACATTATTATCTGCATGTTACAAAAGAAACAGGTAAGATCAAGTAAACAAATATATAAGCAAGAGATTAAAAATGTTTTCAAATATCCCATTCTATTTCATTAAGACTTCTTCAGAGAATCATGTAGTCTGGTAAGAGGTTCACCCTGCCATGTTCTATGACTCAAAGATACTTGTAAATGACAAACACTTCTAGATAGCACATATTTCCAACATTGTAACAATTTCTCTTCACAGTGAGACTAACTTTACAGGTTTGATGTGCAAAATCAAAATGGAACAATGCAATTATTGGAGAATGTTCAGAGATAATGTCATTTACTTTATTTATTGTTTACTATTATTTACATAATGATCAAATGCAGGGTAGACAGTAAACATGTTCATGACTAGTGTAAAGCTACAAGAAAAAAGGAAATAAAAGCACATGTTTTAGGGAGTAGCTATTGTCACAAAAAAAACCGTCACATTATATGAACCCCTCACATTATATGAATACACACTTCTTGTAGCCTCAAAAGTTGAAACTGTTGTTAAATAACACTTTTCCTCCTTTCCTAAATGGGGCCTTGTTTCATACTCCTTTTCATGCATAACCCAGCTTTTCTCTATGAAAGTCTCCACAAATAAACAAGACACTGTATGGGCTCCAACCACAAACAAGTTCCTAGCAGGAATTTCTTTCCACTGTTCAGCTGTTTGTTTCCCTTTGCATCACAGCCCCAGGCAGACAGCAGAAGAGACTCAACAAAGAAATCCCAGAGCCCAAACTGTTCAAAAAGCTCTGCAGATACTTCCGGGCCAGTGAATTTTCTAAAAAAAGTGACTTTTGCTTTAAATTTAAAAAGAGCCAGGGACAACACCAGACAGGATGCTGGAGGGCTGAGTGAGAATAAGGATGACTAAAAAGACACATATTTCTGCAACCACCTGAATAGCTTAGAAGTAGGGGGAGGGGCTCTTGACAGTGAGCCGAGCTTGGGAGAAGAAAGAACAAAGTTGGCACTTCTCTGGCATACACACATTCAACTGTTTTGGATTTCTATTCTACGGAGAACTCACCTAATTTGACAAATCACTCAAATGGCCAAAACCCAAATAGCTCCCTCCCATTTTAGTTTATGTGGTGAGTGCTGTTTAGAAACCATCAATGTGACAGAACTGGGCCTAATTAACAGTCTCCTAATGCCCAGGCAAATAACAAACCTGCTGTGCAAGAAAGATGTTTTCACACCTCCTTATCAAATTAGGGCCCCAAAATGCTCCCAATTAGCTAAAATCAATTAATGTGAGAGCAAAGTGAATGAGTGTCTACTGTCCACTAAAGGGACAGTCAGGCAAGTGGGTCCTGTATAAAGAAGCTGTTGGAGTTGCTTAAAGAAGTCAGTGCAGGGTTGGTGCCTAGGGGGTTTTATGCATGATAGCAGAATTTGCAGTATTTCTACCTCAGGAGCAGCCTCTGTCCTTCAGCAGCAGACACTCCACGGTGTTCATCTAAACATGGGGCGGGATCATATCATTAATCAACAACAATAAGCAGGTTTAGTGCTTATTTTTAATTATACATGCAAATACACAATTACTCAAGAATTGAACGGGTTGTTTCATAGCTAGTAACTATTCATCAACCTTTTCCTCCAGGACTATGTTCAGCTCAAAATTTAAGATGTTAAAAGGACAGAAAAGTGGTCCTTGTCCAATAACTCAGGCTGGGGAATCTGTGAATTACCATGTTTCTCCTCCAACTGTGTTGTTTTGAATAAAGAATGTTGGGCAAATGAAGTGGTTTAAGAGAAATGCCTGGCATAATAGTCACCGACAGTGAAAGACCTACCTCATGATAATAGGCTACATGTAATCTAAAATAACAATCGTTATATTTATCATGACTATCTCTCATCCTACATCAAATATTTTAAAACAATAAGGGGCATCTTGGCAATATATACCACAAGATTCAGTACATGCCTAATTACACCTGAATCTCATCAAAATCATGATTTCACCTATTGCTCCCCTCTTCCATGGATACTCTCCTCTATATGCAGATAGTGTTTCTGTCCTGATGTGTTTGTTTGCTTAATGAAGTGTCTGGAGGCCTCTACTGGTGCTTAGGAAAACATCAACCAAGACAGAATAATAATCTTTAAAGGAATCTAAGCAGACAAATCGTCTTTCCATGTGAACGTCATTCCAAAATCTCAATTGTGCAATTTTTATCACACTTTCATTACTGTAAACACTGGCAAGTTGATTATTATCGTTTCCCAATGTCACCTTTCCTAAGTGCACTGCATAACCGTGGATTACCCTGTGTTCTCTGCTCTGGCAAATGCCATTCTGTCCTGCCCATCATAGCTGCACTAACTTATCAGCCTGAAGATTATTTTTTCACCCTCTGTCAGCGTATATCACATCTGAACTTGCTCTTCTCCCGGGATTAGAGGAGCTTTTCCATCAGACCAGCTGTTTGCTTGTTTTTTTTTTTTAGACATAGCAAAACAATTTTGTTATATATTAACAGTGTCCAAGTTGGTTGGGGAAGCGGGGTGAGGGGTAAGCTTCTGTTTTGTGTCTGCTGTGTTTCCAATCTGATACAAACGACAAACACATAAAACACAGTGAAACACTACCAACAAGACAGAAAGTTGAGCAAAGTAAACCCTGGAACAGGCAGACATAAAAGCTATTATAAAATCATTTCTAAAATGTGCAAGAAGAAGGAATGTGATTACTATTAGTTATAGCTTTCGTATACGTCATATCTTTAGTAATTTCCTCAAAAATACCAATAACATAAAATGTGTCTTTACAAATACAATTTTACAAAATTCACTGCAATGTAATGTTTACAATATATGACTCCAACATTTCATCACCACCTTAAGAAAAGAAAAAGGAAAACAGTTAAGTTACACAACCAAAAAACTTAACAAGTATATAGCTATCCATTTATCTCCAAACTGATGCCATGCATTCTCCCAAAGCCTGACACTATGATTTGGCAAACTATTTTTTAAGAGGGTGTTCTTAGGAGAAATCAGTAGAAGTGAAGGAAGTAAGTTGCAAAAGCAGAGGGTTTAAGCAAGGAATTTACTTTTGGTGCACCTGGTCTTATGGGATTATTCCAGAGTAGTTCTGAATGGAGGCAAGTTAGTAGACGTCTAGCACCTGTGACTGTCAAGAAGTGACTCTGAGATATCCTCGGACTCCTTTCTATGAAGCAGCATCTGTATCCTAAAATATTTTCATGTGTGACTCATTCATTATCAACAGCAACACCAGCAGTCTAGAAAAGCATCACAAATTGTAAGGGAAACCAGCAGAGTGTGATAAACTGCAAGATGTTTTTATGGCATTTATTGAGAATCTTTGTTCAGTTGAATATGAAAAAAAGAACTTTGCATCTATTTACTAGACTGAAATGCTGTTGAGAACCTTTATGACAGAGGTCTCAAATGTGCAGGCCATGGGCTGACACTGTCTGTGACTGCTAGAAACTGAGCAGCACAGCAAGACATAAGTACCAAGCCAGAGAACCTACCTTCATCTGTATTTACACTTAACCCTTGTATTAGCCGCCGAGATACCCCACGTGTCAGATCAGCAGCGGCGTTAGATCCCCACAAGAAGCAAACTACACACAAGGGATCTAAACTGCGCATTCCTTATGAAACACTAATGCTGACCATCTGAAGGAGAGCTGTGGCAGTGATGCTAGCTAGTGCTGGAGAATGACTCCAAATTGTACTGATTAAATTAGCAGAAAGGTTTCATTGCCCAGAGTCCATAATAAATCAGTTGGTTGCAGACTCACTGAATCTTATCAGTGAATAGCAAATGACAATTAAACTGCATACAGCAGAAGACTTTATAATGGCAATTAAGTTAATGTACTTGAATTGTACAGCTGCATTTGGTGGCAGATTTTAAATCACAATTCAAATGTTATTTCAGTTCTGTTTAGCCCACCCAGCATTTTGTTTACCTCTTCCACATAAGCCTCTTTTCTGTGTGTGTACTTGTCTCAGTCACAGTTTTAGAAAGCCCACAAGCATAGACAAAATGAGTAAAAAACAACCATCACTGAAGAGCTTTCTTTTTTGTTAGTTTTATTTTTAAAGAGGGTAAAGTTAAACATAACAAGACAGATCATAAGAAAACAATGTAAGAGACACAGATTTCAAAGCAAGACAACCAGAGATCAACACTATCATATTGTCTCTTGTTTTCTTCCAAATAGTTGTCCATATCTTCATATATAGAGAATTCACATAAAACAAAATAGTATAAAACTGATCAAACTGAAGGCATTTTCAGTCTTCAAGGCCAGACAATAGGGAAGTCAACAATAGCTGCCATAATGTCTCTCATTCTCTTCAAAATAGCTGTCCATATCTTCATGTATGTTGAAAATAAAAAAAAAAACAGACTAAAATCACTCTGAACAAAGAATAATAGTATTGGTGGATTTCACATTGTGATGGTACGGAATCAGCACTGAGTATTGTAGGGTCTCCTTTTCTTCAAAGTAGCTGTTCATTTGATCATGCATTATATAATCAGTTCTCACAAACTGTCTATAGGTTCTACGCATGCATGAGTCTCTACATGAGTATCTATCCTTTCTGTACTAGAGGGAAAAACAAAACAAAACAAGACAAAAAGAAACAAATTCCTAGAAAAACACAAAACAAAAAAGACATATAAACAACAATAGCAAACAGCCCAGAACAATGACAATACAGGTCTTCAAAACAAGACGGTATGAGCATAACTAGGATTATTATTTTACATAATGATCAAGAGTTCCTCAGATCTCTATACAATAATATGCTCAATTGTTCCAATCCTATGAATGTTAACTATTTTGTTCCAAGAACTTATAGAGTTTGTAGCACAATCATCTTAGCTATCCTAAGTGTGTTTATATAATTTTAGACATTTTTTCTTTTCCCTTCATTTTTCTTTCTCCTTATTTTTCTGAGATATCATTCCCCCCCCTTAAGCATATTCTTATATTTCACTGTAATTATTCAGTTTTTTGTATCTTATGTACTCTTACCATTTCTTACAATAGGGAGACTATATGGTATTTACACATGTGAGTTTGGTTTATTTCATTTACGAGTATGGTCTTGAGTTGCATCCGTTTACTTATAAATATCTGAATGTGACCATTCTTTATAGCAGAACAGTACTCCATTGTATAAAAATACCACATATTTTTTATCCATTCCTCAGTTGATGAGCATTTAGGTTGTGTCCAATATCTGGCTATTACAAATTAAAAGCTTTCTTGAAAAGGGAGATTTAATGATAAGATAGCAGAACACTGTAAAACTGAAAACAAAAAGAAAGCTGCATTTAAAACAAAATATGATGAGTAGTACTTAAATGATAGGTTAGTTACAACAGGTGACACATTCTACAAGCCCACTTTGTATCATACCATATGTGGCAACTGGTTATTCATTGAAATCAAGAAAGCTTCAAGATTCCTTCACTACATAAAGAACAAGTACTAAGCATTAAAAGATAAGTCTCTGGAATTTTTCAAAAGAAAATCAAAGGCACCACAAAGAACAGACATAGTTATTGGAGGCCACCACTTCATCAAATGTGTGTGCACTGACAGCACCATTCTTAGTGGCTAGCTGCATTGATAACGCTAAGAATCAGCTTACTATTGGTGAAGAGTTGATCCTGCTGGTAGCTAAGAACATTTGTCATGAACTGTTAGGAGAGCTGAAGTTCAAAAAGTGTCACATGATTCTTTTTCAGCTAGTATCATGACTAGATAATGATGAAAGTGCAGAGGATTCTAAGACACAGTTCTTAAAGAGGATTAATGAGTCACAATCACATAGGTTGACAAGTCTACCAATGCTGACAACAGACAACAATGCTTGCTTTTGTACAAAATGCTTTTTAGGAAGATGTGCATGGGAATGTCATGTGCACTTTTGCTGCCAACCAACACCACAGCTGCCAAACTATTCAAGTCTTGAATAATTATATATTAAGAAACTTCAATGACTGGAAGTCTTTCTGGTTTCACTTCTTTGGTCAAAGGCATCACTTCAGTATGTGAGCAAATACACTGTGACTAGCTGAAAAATATCACCTTTAGTTAAGTAAATTGTTCAGGGTGTGATTAAAATTATTATTCATATTAAAGTACATGGCCTTAACTTACATCTGTTTCCGTTGAGTAGTTCTATAAAGAGATGGACACAAAGCACACATTTTGTCACACACAGAATTGAGATCACTGTCTGAAGATGGATCACCAGCCAGAGTTTTTGAGTTGTGAGAGTCACCTCAGAGATTTCTTTAAAAAAATAAGCAACAGTTACCAATGGCATCACATTTCAATAACACAGAATGAGATACAAAACATTCTTACTCATAAGATATATTCAACCCACTCAACAAACTCTATCTGTCATTTCAGGGCTAACAACAGCTGTGTAAAAGTCAGCAGATAAAGTGGATGCATTCAAAGTCAAACTATAATTAGGAGGATAATGAGTAAACATTACGATTATTGATATATTTTAAGCATTAGCAGATTTTTGGAAGAGATTGAGCCAGGCCTTCCTTCTCTCAGTTAGTATATGATCTCCACTTTCAAAAGAATTTGAGTATTACTTTCCAAACACAAAAGGCTTCTAAACTGGATCTAGGACATATTTGTGAGTAAACCAGGTGAATTAATTTTTTTTGTCCATGCTAGAAAATGATCAACTACTTGGAATAACAAATGTTGTTGGCCTTAAAACTATGTTTGAGAAATCAAGTCTCCATACATTTTGAATTAAAGTCAAAGTGAAATGTCCTGAGATTGCTCCAAAAGAGCTAAAAAGCCTGTTTTTATTTCCAACATCCTAGTTTTTTGAAGTTGGGTTTTCTTTTTTTTTTTTTTTTTAATTTAAAAGAGAATAAAACAAAAGGGGGCAATACAGAGCAGATCAGAACAGGACAACATAGGCAACACAGTACTTTACATTAAGTCAACTGGACATCAACAGTATCTAATGCCATATCTCTTACTCTGCTATAGTTGAGCATAGTTTCAATTACAATAATATCAAACATAACACAATAGTATAAAGCCATGCATATAGTGAAAGAATTCCAGGGCTTTCTGAACCAAATAACAGAAAATGATCAATGG
>PVJX010013407.1:12500-47544 GCA_004027295.1 Dolichotis patagonum | reverse complement strand
AGTAAGACTAGCTTGTTGTTTGTTGCATGCTCTGTTAAGTAGCTGCTGGGAGCCTGAAGAGAAAGTATGACAGTGACTGCATTTATAAATTGTGTTACCTGAACGTATAGTAGGGTTCAACATCAGAAATAATGATCATACACAAATTCTGGAAAACCTTCCACACTAGTTCTAAGTACCCTGTAAGACCTTTTGGTATTTGTTTTAGTGAGGAAAGAGTTGTGTTTGGGTTTGTTTTTAACTACTATTTCTAAAGATACATTGAGGACTTCTGGTGGTAGTAGGAAATAATTCCTTTTAAAATCTGGCTGTGTTGGTAGATCCGCATTTGCTTTTTTGTTTTTGTGAACAACTGATCAAATTAGATTCGTCACTCTTGGCTCGTGGTGATTTGAAATTGAAATGGAATATATTAAAGCAGCCAACCACACTGATTACATTGCAAGCCTCATTTAATTTCATACATTCACACATTATAGTGAAAGGCAGCATTTTTTAATGCATGATTGTGACTGTACCTTGAGCAACTCCAAAGGTCATCTGTAATGGGTGTACAATTTGTTAGTGTTAGATATCTGATTTGTGGTGGGTGTTCCTCAGCCTGATTTGTACTAGTAGTAAATATGGTGAGCATCAGAAGTCAAATCCATAAAAAGTTCAGTCTGTCACATTTGGTGGTATTGTCTTACTCTTCATTGGTCAGTAGACCACAGTAAATCACAGAATAGCTGTCATTCTTAAATCGAGAAACTGCCGGGACCAAGCCCCTGTGGTACAGGGGTTCAATGAGCTATTGTTTCTAGAGGGCAGACTGGCCCAGGTGAAGGTTGTAAGAGTATTACTGGCACAGCTAACACAGCACTTGCTCACAGCAACTTGAGCTGTAGGCCCCAAAAGGCTTTAAGAAGACTTTTTTGTTTCTAAGAACTGGAACATTTGTGTGCTTGCTGTTTTTTCCCACTTACTTTTCTGTAGCAGTAAGTTCTACTTAACTTCATTTCTTCTGCATCTTCCTAGCAGGCACTGAGTTGGCTCCTAAAAACCCAGAGCAGGATTAAGGTAGCCTTTGCCTTTAAGAAGAGGACAATTGGCCATCAGGACCATTTGTCCACTGCATGGTTTTGATGATGTGAAATGTCTTTAACCCTGTCTAACTCAGGAGCATGGGTTGCATTGTTCACAACTTGGTCACACGTTGAGGTTATCCCTGTGCTCCAGGAGCAAAGCCTGTCATAGGCTTTTCGTAAGAACCCTACTTTTGAGAGCCTGGCTAAAGAATTACCTTGTATTTTGCTTATGACAGTGAAGACTTCTTCATTTGATGTGTTGTTGCTTGCCAGCTTAGAGTTGTTTAGAGCTGTGTAGATTTTTTTTTTGTTGGCTTTGATCAACCAATTTGTTATTTTTCAACTTTTAGTAACAAGAAATACCAAAAAACATTTTTAAAAGCTTTATTATTGAAATTCCTGAATGGAAAAAAAAATAAAAGAGAGCCTAACCTCTCTTCTACATTGGAAAAATTACTTTTAGTAACATTTTCATAAAATATAATCCAAGATTTCCTGGAAAGGTAACATAGAGTTTACAAACTGCTATAGGAAAAGAAGAGTAAAAGTGGAAGAGTCTTCTTACTCATAGAAGAGCAGCATTGTCAGTCTGTGTCTATATAATTCGAGCACTACTAGTACTCTTTGGGGAACAAAGTTCCTTGGCTCAGAAGTTTGGAAAAGCTATACCTCAGTGGTAGAGCACTTTTCTAGCATACATGAGGCCCTGGATTCAACCGTTAGCACAAGAGAGAGACAGATAGAGACAGAGAGAGAGAGAGAGATCCTTTCCATATCCTCTGCCCCCTTTTTGTTTTGAGTATGTATTAGCGTATTTAAGGCTCAAAGATATTCCGCAATAGAAAACTCTGTTCCATTTTGTTTTAAGCCAGTCCTCTCCATACTTACATAGTTGCAGGGCATAGTTTAGGAAGTACCAGAGTAGAATTTTGGCAATTTCTTCTTTTTTTGCTATTAATTAATAGATAATTCAATCCCCTGCAGACTGTTTCCTGAAGTAACTTACCCACTATTTCTTGAGCACCTGTTATGCTTTTAGCCACCGTGAGAGGCAGAAAATAAGTATAAGCATGATCCTGGCTGAGCACTATAATTGGTGCGGTAAGCCCACTGCCGTGGGATATCAGTGAGCTGTGTGGAAAAGTGCCTTGGACAGCAGCCTGTAGCAGAAACAGCCAGGTGGCTCTGGAAGTCAGAGTTTTGGTTGCCTGGAAATGTCTATAAAAAAAGGCCAAAAAATTGTGGGAGAAGCAAGCAGTTAGCCATGAACTAGAATTAGCAGTACTGAGGGATGGTAGATAAAAGAGCACAGGTGAAGAAGAGACCGATTCTAATGGGAAGGCAAAACAGGACTGACCTACATATTGGGCATTGCCTGTGGGCAGTTCCAGCTTACAGATGGCAGGACTCATGGACACCAGCAGGCCACACTGAAAGCTGTCACCTGGAGTGGTTCAATGTTTTGTGTGTGGAATCACAAACTCAAATCCCTTCGGAGAGTGGGCAAGAAAGCTGATGAAGCAGACCAGGTATATAAAAAAATAGGAGTAGATGGGACTGTGATAAAGAGCACTTGCTGTTTTCATACAGAAAGCACAGGGTCTGTTTTTGCCAGACATTCTTATTTTTCAAGCAGAGCAAAAAATATAAATGGTTCCGTGAAATTACCTGATGTTCTGGTTCAAGTTTTTGTTTTGTTTAATAAACACTGGGGAATGCTGGGTAAAGCCATAACAGTTCTTTGTGTTTGCTGATAGTAATTGGTGTAAGAAATATGGCAATATCTAGTAAAGTCAAAAATGTGCAGACAGGATCTAGCAATTTCACTTCTGGGTATCTACCTAGAAGACAGACCCCCAGGTGCCAGGCCATAAATGCATATGCATGACTATCTTGGTATTGCTTATCATAGTCCCCTAGTCTAGCAGCTCACAAACAGAAAATACTACACATGAGATGATTTATATAAATTTTTATGAATGATATTAACATAATGTCTACTGTTGTTTATGCTTACAAAAATATAATAAAAATATAATCTGTGTATAGGGAGGAGACATCAAATTCAAGAGAGTTGTTACTTATAGGAAATGGCAGCAGAGAAGCTAAGTGTACTGGGAAACCATTGAAGACTTTAAGCAAAGAAAGGAAATGACATGGTCTAATCTGTTTCTGAAGGTCACACTGGCTGCCACATTATAGGGGAACAAAAGCAAGAGAGCATTCAGAATGTGTCAAGTGCTCTGGGCCTTGGTGGGAGAGAGGTGGGCTGAATTTCAAAATTCTAAATAGTGCCAGTTGACTCTACCTTGGCACTATTGACATTGTAAGATGGATAATTCTTTGTAAGGAGGGTTCTCCTATACATTACAGGATGTTGAAGAGCACTACCACACCCAAACAACTTCTATCCAAACGCCCCAGTTGAGAATCATTGCAGTTGTTGTATTGGGAAGTTCAGAGTATAAATACTGATCCATTTATAAGAGCTTAGTTAGAACACAAGTTAGTGGGGAAGGATTTCATGGAGATGAGATTTCAGGTGATCTTTGCAAAGGGATAGACCAAATAGTCGTTCCAGAGACATTCTCTGCTCTGTTGTTTTTCATTGTTAAAAAGATTTCCCTTTACATAATCAAAAGTGTAGCTTACATTGAAACATTAATCACATCAAGTATATCTCCAGATTTGTAAGCTGATTGAGCCACCAAGTCCCAACTGTATGTCTCTCCATACCCCCAATTTCCCTTGCTTCTGCCATAGCTTAGGCTGTGCTCTCAACAGGATTCTTAGATAATATAGTCTTTCTACTTGTAGGCCTGTACTGTCCATTATAGTAGCTGAGGCCACTTGAGCCTACTGAGCACTTGAATTGTGGCTAGTTTAAGTTAAGATGTGTCATAAGTGTCAAATGTACCTCATTAATATTTCTATATTTGTTATATACTGAAAGGATAATATTTAAAATATGCCAAATAAATGAGAGATTCAATTTTACCTGTTTTATTTTAGGAATTAATTTTTTATCGGTACCGGGATCGAACTCATGACTGCATGCTTACAAGGCAAGGTGCTTATGCTGCTGAGCTAAATCCCCAGCCCTATTTTAGGAATTTTTATGTTAGTCCTAGAAAATGAAAAATGACAAGTGGCTTGCACTATATTTCTTTTTTTTTTGCACTATATTTCTGATAGACCACCAGTGTCCAAGCATTTGTACCCTCTTTACCTTCCACACTGCCATCAGAATTATCTTGTTGAAAAACCCCCTGAGCTAAAAATCCTCAGATATCCTTTGAGATAAAATTCAAAGTTAAAAAAAATTTAAAAAAAAATTCAAGGTTAGCTTAGTGCATGATACTCTAACTCCCCCCCACCCCGCCCTGGTTCTGGGGATTGAACATAGGGCTTCACACTACTAGGCAAGTGCTCTCCTGCTGTGCTATACTCCCAACCCTCAAACACTTTTGAGCTGTCCAGCTGGACTCAGTTGGTAGATTGCCAGTGTTCACCCCCTGATCCAATAATTAGCTATCATCTCTTGGGCACCTTTAACTTCAAATAGCTCAATAGCTGTTAACTGATATGCTGTAACTGTAGAATGAAGTAGAGGTGAGTGTATCAGAAAATTCCCTATATCATTTCTGTGCTTGGAAAGTTTGAGGGTCTATCTCAATGGTAGATCACTTGTGTAGTGTGTATAAGGCTCCGGGTTCCATCCCCAGCACTGCCAAAACAAACAAACAAACAAACTAGGCTTATTTTAAACTAAGCTTTATACAAACCCATAAAGAATGTGTCTTTCCAGGGATGTCCACTATCACCTCTCCTATTCAGTATAGTTCAGGAAACATTAGAGCATTTATACAAGAAAAAGGAATAAGAATAGGAAAGGAAAAAGGTAAACTACCTTTATTTGCAGATGACATGATATTCTACATAGAAGACTCCAAAAGTTCCACCAAAAGACATAGATTTAGTAACCAAATTCAGTAGTGTAGCTGGATACAAGATCAATACTCAAGTCAATAGCATTCCTGAACAAAGCAACAGACTCATAGAGAGAAATTAGGGAAACCACACCCTTTACAATAGTATCCAAAAAAATGAAACACTTATGAATTAATCTAACAAAAGAAATAAATGATCATTGAAAAAAAAGATCAAAGAAAGTATCAGAAAATGGAAAGATACTCCCTGCTCATGGATAGGAAGAACAAATATAGTATAAATGGTCATACTGCCAAAACTATTAAACAGATTTAATGCAATCCCAATCAAAATGCCATTAGCATACCCCACAGAACCAGGGAAAGCATTCCTAAAATTCATCTGGAACCAGAAGAGACCTAGAATAACAAAAGTAATTCTGGGCAAAGAAGGCAAGCCAGGAGGCATCAAAATCCCTGACCTGAAATTATACTGCAAAGCTATTGTGATAAAATCAGCATGGTATTGGGGAAAAAATCCAGACCTGAGGATCAGTGCAACAGAATAGAAGATACAGATGCAACTACAAACACACTAACCACCATATTTTTGACAAAAGAGCCAAACATGTTCACTGGAGGAAAGATAGTTTCTTTAATAAATTATGCTGGAAAAATAGTTTTCCACATGCTGAAGACTAAAACTGGACCCATGTCTCTCACCATGCACTAAACTGAAGTCCAAATGAATCAAATATCTAAATATTAAAACAGAAACACTAAATCTACTAGAAGAGAAAATAGGTAAAAATCTTGAAGACATAGGGGTAGGCAGATACTTCATGAACAAAACCCAGACCTCTCCAGAAATACTACAAAGAATCAACAACTGGGGGGGGGGGCTGAGGATTTAGCTCAGTGGCATAAGTGCCTGCCTTGCAAGTGTGCAGTCCTGAGCTTGATACCCGGTACCAATTTAAAAAAACAACAACTGGGATCTCATGTTTTAAAAAGCTTCTGCACAACAAAAGAAATCAGCAACAGTGTGAAAAGACAACCCACAGAGTCAAAAAAAAATATAGGCAATTGTCCTTCAGACAAAGGACTTATATCTAGTACATATAAAGAATTTTTTAAAAATTAGATCCCCCCCAAATTCAAAGACCCAATCCAAAAAGTGGACATCTTAGATGAATACACTCTTCTCAGATGAACAAATACAAACAGCAAATAAATATATGAAAAAATACTCAAATGGCCATACTCCCAAAACTCAAATACTCAATACTCAAAAAAGTACTCAAATGATTAGTCATCCAAGAGATGCAAATTAAAACAACACTGAGATTCCATCTTACTCCAGAAAGAATGGCTCTCATCAAGAAAACATCCAATACCAAATGCTGGCAGGGCTGGTAGGGAAAAGGAACCCTTCTCCACTGTTGGCAGGAGTGTAGACTGGTGCAACCACTGGAAATTAATGTGGAGATTCCTCAAAAAACTAGGATTAGAAGTCCCATTTGAGCCAGCTCTTCCCCTTCTGGGTATCTTCCCAGAAGAATTAAAAGTATCATACCACAATATATGTGCACCTGTGTTTATAGCAGCACAATTTGTAATAGCTAAATCTTGGGGACCACCTAAATGCCCATCAACTGAGGCATGGATAAAAATGTGATACATATATAATGTATATATACATACACACGTATCCATACTGGCACACTACTCAGCTGCAAAACATAAATGATACTTTTATAGGTAAATGAATGCAACTGGAGACTATACTCTCAAATGAAATAAACCAGATCTCTATATGTAAACATTGTATTGTCTCACTAGTGTGAGAATCTGAAAGAGTAAACAAGATCCAAAATGTAAAATAGATTGGGAATAACATAGGAAAGAAACTCTTCAAAAGAAAAGAAAAACTGTGATGGGAGAAAGGTGAAAGGAAGAAGGGAAAAAGGAAAAAAAGTTTATAAACAGAAGACAGGAGAGTTATACAGCTGGTTTCTCTTGGTTCATTGAGGGGAAATTTTTCTGTTACTAATTTTCTAGACTGTTTCATGCCTGTATCTTGTACTCTGAACAACTACTATGAATATAACAATACACAATATGTTGATTATTGTTACTCTCCTACTAATCTGTTTTGAAACTCTGTTTTATTGTTATTTCTTACTTTTTCTGATTTAAAAAAATCTGTCTAGTAGACCAGATTGTGAGTGGGTACTAAGAGGACACTGAAGTGGCTGTGAGACTCCGCCTGCACTTGGAACTGATTGTAGGTCGACCTACTGAGGAAGGAAACTCCTTTGGGTTGACTCTCAGACTACATAGAAGTTACTTTGAAAGAATGATGCTTGTGAGGTGATCTTTCTTTGGAAGGGGTACATAAACAGGAGGATGTTGTATAGAATGACCTTCTCCTAAAAAATTCTGAAATAATAGAATTTACTGCCGTACCCTAACAGCATTTTGAATCTCTGGAATATGTTTGTCTATCAGTGTGCATCTAGGATGGCCAGCAAGCTTAGAGAACTTAACATGAGACATTTACCAGGGTTGCTAGGATGGGTCAGACCTGGCATAATTTGATAAATATGTAATGCTGGGATAGCCACAACCTGGACAAAACTAGTTATTTTCACTACTGTTTTTACTTTGGTTCTGATCATAAACCACAATTTGAGGCTTTGGGTTTTGAGGTTTTTGTTTTGGTTTGTTTTTTTCTATCAGTATGTTGTCCTCACCACCACCACCAGGGGACTTTAACATTTTGCATCGTCCCAGACCAGTGGTGTTATGTCAACCATGCTTTCAGGGAACAGGCACTTACTTGCTGGAAGTTTTTCGTTAGTCCCTCCTTCATAACCTTGTGATCACTTCCATAAACATCCGTTTCTATACACCTTCGTTTTCTCCTCCCCTTGCAAAACTATACACTTAGGAATACTGGTCTGGAGTTTGCTCAATTTTGTGGGTTTTTTTCTTTTTCTTTTTTATTAGTGCATGTTTGTAGTACATATTAGTTATAGTCATTATGGGGAGTATGTACATAACATATTTTAATTCTTTTTATCCCCTTTCTTCTCCCTGCTCTCCATCCTTTCTTCCTCTCAAGATCCTCTTCCTATTTACTAAAAATCTATCTCCCTATTATTGTCTTTTTTGCTGCTCTTTAAATTATTTCTACTTTGGGTTTCCTCTGTAAGAGAAGTTATGTGCTATTTAAGCTGTGTGTCTGATTTCATTTAACACTGTAGTTACTTTTTCCTCATCTTGTTTGGGTGACATCCCTTAGGTGCCCAGAGCCCTACTGCTGTCTTCCTTTCTCCCAGCTTCTAAAATAAGGGGAAACTTATTTATACTTTTCAGTGAGTGGAAAAGTTTCATTTATGATGCAGCTAAATTACTCCATTCAAGGTTATATATATTGTCAGCCTTAACTTTCTTTTCTCTTGAGTTTGTCAGATATTACCAAGTAGTGACTGGTTATATTTGTATCAGGGATACTCTTCTATTGTTCCTGAAATCTCATAGGCACAAATCCTAAAATCACACTTGACTTCCTTCTCCTTTGGGTACCCAGTGAAAGCAGGGTGCACTCAAACTCCTGACCATCCCCAGGTTTTACCTGTATTTTACCTATACACAACCAACCCTTGAACAGAGGCTCTCTGCCTCAAATGATCTATAAAATTTAACCTAGGAGGTTTACCTTAATCCCAATGTGCAGCCTGGTTAAATCTGACTCTCCAGAGAGAGACATGAGCATCAAAATAGTTGAAGGGCAGTGTGCAGTGATAGTTCGAAACCAGTGCACTAAAGTCTTACCCACCTTCACACCTCTCAAAGCTTGTTCCTAGACTTAAGTTTCTGAGAATGACCATGGGCTTCCATAGGGGAAGAGCACTGTATTGTTTGCCATGACAAACTATAATGCTGCGACTCACTGACAGCTGTCATTTGTTGATCAGTTAGGTGTCAGGCACTCTGCTATATCTCTGTGTATGTTATCTTTATGTTTTTACTACATCTTTATGTATATTATATTTACTTTGCATACTTTACTGTATTTTACTATGTTTAACCTTAACAATGAAATAGGTCTTACTACTATTTCAGAGAGGAAAAGGAAATGTTAAAGAGGATAAGTGATGTGATCAAAATCACACAGCCAGTAAACAACAGGAAGCAGTTGGTAATATTGATCACATGTTAGATGAAGAGCAAAGAAGAAGGAAACTGTAAAAAAATTTTTTAACTGTGTACTAATTACAACCAATTATACCAACAGTTTACCATTTGTGCCTAATTACAATACAGCATAATAATGATTATGATTATAAATACCATTAAACATACCATGTTAACTTGGGCAAATTTCTTTTGATTATAGAACAGTTTAAATCTATTATAAATAGGTATGAAATGAATAGCTGTTAACCGTAGCTAATATTTTATTGAGTGTTTACTGCACACTGGGTGTCCCAGTATGTACTTTACATTCATTTCATTTAACCTTAAAAAAAATAAAACTCTGTGGTCAGTAGTATGATTATCATTAGAGGAGCGGAACCATGGGCTAGGATAGATTGAGTAGCTTGCCTGATAAATGACACATCCAGATTTTCCAGCCATGTGATGCAGTGGTCACACTGTTCAACTCCTTGTTATTCTCTTTGTATAGTATTTGCAAATGAATAGAACAGTCCATGTATGCTAAGCCTGTACACCTATTACTGATCAGGCTGGATATCTGTTCAAAACTTGTGGTTTGTTTGAGACAAGGTCTCACTGTATAGTTCTGACTGGTCTTGAACTCATAATGATCCTCCTGTCTCAGCCTCCCAAGTGCTGGAATTAAAAAGTATGCACTACCACACCTGGTTCAAAACTTTTCACATGGCTTGTAAGATTGGTATAATTATTTTAAAAGCATGTAAGATTATTATGTTTCCTTCTATGTTATTAATAGTTTTGATTTTGAATATTCCTAATGGTAACCCCAGGAAATCTTCCCACTATATAAGAACAGTTTCAACTTATTTGTTCCTTCTTTCCCTTGAATGTCATAAGAACAACATGTCTTCTTAGGTTAAAAATATTATAATAATAACTCCCAGAGTCATCTTAGTTCCTTGAATATGTGTGTTTCATTAAGGACTGATTTGGTTTGTGATTAGTTCAATTTCCAACCAGAATTTTGGAAAGAATTAAGTTGATGGATTGAGGTACCACTATATTTAAACTTGTATATATGATTTATTTCTCTTAAGATTATGGTCTTGAGGTGCTTCCATTTACCTAAAATGTCTGAAGTTTATCCTTCTTTATGACAGAGTAGTACTCCATTGTTTATGAATACCACTTTTTTTATCCATTCATCTGATGAGCAGATGGACTGTTCGCAAGATTTAGCTGTTATAAACTGTGCTGCTATAAACATGCGTGTATCATGGTATGATGACTTTAAGTCTTCTAGGAAGATACCTACAACAGGAATGACTGAGTCAAATGGAGCCTGTAATTTTAGTTTTTTGAAGAATTTCCATAGTGCTTTCCATAGTGGTTGTATCAATTTACATTCCTACCAGCAATGAAGAAATGTCCCTTTTCCTCACAGCCTCTCCAGCATTCGTTATTGGCTGATTTCTTGATGATAGCCATTCTTTCTGTTGTAAGATGGAATCTTAGTGTTGTTTTAATTTGTATTTCTTCAATGGCCAGCAGTATTGAGCATTTTTCATGTAACTTATTGGCAGTTTGTACTTCTTCCTCTGAGAAATGTCTGTTCATTTTAGATGCCTGTTTTTGGATTGGGTCTTTAAATTTGGGACATATCAATTTTTTTTAGTTCTTTATATATTCTAGATGTTAGTCCTTTGTCCAAGGAGTAGCTGGTAAAAATATTTTCACATTCTGTAAGTTGTCTCTATTCTTTTGGTGGTTTCCTTTACTGTGCAGAAGCTTTTTAACTTACTGTGATCCCTTTTGTTGATTCTTTGTAGTATTTCCTTTGCAGCCGAGGTTCTGTTCATAAAGTCTTTGCCTACACCTATGTCTTCCAGAGTTTTACCTATTCTGTCTTCCAGAAAATTAAGTGAATAACAAACATTTCAAGTAATTTATGTGAAAGACATTCAGTGCAAAAGATTATCCTTGAAGGAATGAAACTCAAGGGCTGAGAGTATAGCTCAGTAGTGGAACATTTGCCTAGCATCTGAGAAGCCCTGGGTTCTGTTCCCAGATGACCTTCAACAAAATATTGACATATTAATATGCCAAGAAACCTAATTAGCATATCTGATTCCAATTCATGGTGATGTAGAAAGAGTCACCTTGCCCCAGTCCTGGTTCTAACCAGTCACACAGGGTTGTAAGTGATCCCCTTAAAAGATTTTTTGACTCATCTTTGTCAGACACGTCTTACAGGGGTTATATATAGTCAGTAGAGAACTGAGTTTAGGGATAAAAATTCCTGAGTTCCTGTTACAGTGTCTCTGTGAACCCTTCAACAGATTAATGAGTTTTCCAGCCTGAAAAGAGGGGTGCAAATTAATTTTCACCATTCCTCAAAAGAAATGTTGCAGAATCAGGAATAACTTGGTAATACTCAGTGATTCCTGTCCTTCAGAGTTAGCATGTAAACTAAGGTACTGATTGTACATGGTTGAAATTCAATAAATAGACTTAGTTCATAAATAATGCTAAGTCTTTAAGTAATACAGAACACTTATTTGTAATCACATAAGCAATCTGTAGAACCTTTCCAAAAAATCTCTTAAGAGCTTAAGTAAGCTGATGTACTATGTCAGGAAAATCCCATCTTTAACTACTTAATATAAGTTATACTTAATTCCCCCAAAACTAATAGCTACTTGCCAGTTTGTTTTGGCAGCATAGAAGTCATTTTCAAATCATTACGACCTAAAAGACTTGATATTTGAAGGAGTTTGTGCTAGTATTTGGATATTCCCTGGATGCTAATTGAATGAAGTTTCTCTTATATTAAGACCTAATGCAAGGGTTTCAAACTTAAGCACTTCCACTGGTCAGATGTGAGGATGTCACATCACAGGAAGTGCTGTTTGGTGGGGAACTGAGGGAAAAGCATGATCTACTGAAAGGCACTCATAATTTTTTAAAGTCAAGCACCTGTCTATTCTAGCTAGACAGACATGCACACCTTCTAGCTAGATTTTGCTGAAGATTTATCAGCTTACCCTCAACTGATAACTGGCTTATAATTAATTCCACCCCCAAAATGGAAATAGTTATGTGCCATTTCATAAGTGTTAATAAATTGACTATATGTAAGAATCAAACACACCAGAAAGTTCACACTCAATTATAGTTATTAAGGTTGTAATAAAAATGTTTTTATAACAACCTAAGTGATTTCCTAACTGAATTTTGGTGTTTTATGCACATTCTAGAGTTCTTAAATTTTATAAAAGTAATTGTAGCATTTGTATGTCTTAGTTTAGCTTATGGTCCTACATATAGTAGGCACACAGGAAGTGTTGAAACTAGGTTGTTGACACCAAATAAATCCTTAGGGCTTTTTTTATAACATTGCATTATGAATCCTGCTACTTTTACCAATATTATCAATTAAATAATGTTCTGTTTGAGAAGTATTTTGTACTAGTTGCATTCAGTTGGACTAATTCTAGGTAGTGCTTCAAGATTCCAGGTGAAAAGGATATGATTCAAGTATCATAATCCTTTTAGCTGTTAACATATTGAGAAAAAGGCCTAACATTTGTAGCCATCCTCAGGCAAGTACCTGCTAGGCATAGAACAGGCCCATTTCATTTCATCTCATTTGGCTCCTGCCTGATACTAACACTACGAGGCAATTTTGCTGTTTCACGCATTGCAGATATAGGACCTCATTGAAATTCCCATGTGGACAGTAACAGGCTTTGCTGGTTCTAAATCCTGTGCTGGTATGCTATCTAGATTGGAAAATATTACCAATAAGGACATCAGTGAGTAGACTGGAGTAGTTGAATAAACCTAGTTAGCCTGTGATTTCCTTCATAGCAGATTGCCACAAGGAAGGAGGATTCGCTATCTTAAAATTCTGTATGGAATATATCTACACCCACTGACCAGCCTAACTGGATAGCAAACACTCTGGAATAGGCATATTCCATGTGCAGAATCGCTGTGTAGTAAACTCAAGTACAACAAATTAAAAGTCTACTGATTACTGGAAAACGTTAAACAGGCAAGCTTGGTAAACATAAGATTGGTACCTCTTCTTCCCTAAGTTAAACTTATAAATTTTCTTCAGACCTCCCACCTCAGTTTGTGCTATCACAGTTCAAATGTGGCTCCTTTCATGAAACCTTCCGCTGGCCCTCCAGGTGGAGTCAGACACTCATCTCTTCACATAACTCTTTGTGTTTGGTCACATCTGTTTCTTCCCATGTATCCCTCTTCCATTAAGTGTGAGTTCCTTACAGCCAGAATTAATTGCTTTTTCATCCTTGTGTTGCTAAGCACTGGGCCCCACAGTGTCTCGTGGTGGATGCCAAGTGAATGAATGGATAAAACCAATAAAACAGCCTGACCTCAGCACCATTACTCTCGCCCATCTTTTATTCTCTTGGCAAGTTAGAAAGTCAGGTCTGTGGTTGAGCTCACAAAACTTCAGCTATAATTTGGAAATTAGTGCCTTTGCTTTCACAGTTTAGGGAGGAAAAAAGGGAGGCAACTAAACAAATGCCTGCATTAAAAACAGCAGAAACACCAATTCAGGGAAAGTTTTCTTTTTTTCTTGTTTGTTTTTGCAACATTTTTTCACCATTTCTAAAGTTGAATCTAGAATCCTTTCCTTAGGAGTTCTTGGTTCTTAAAAGAAATGAAGATAGTAAGAAAGTCCTCTTGACTCTGTCTTTTCACTTGTCTAATTGGAAGTTCAAATGATGAAAGCTTTTTTATTTTGTTATGAAGGCTTAAGTAGCATATTTAGTAATGTCAGAAGTTTGTTTAAATATTTGAGATAGCTGGACATGGTGGCACACGCCTGTAATCCCAGCACTCGGAATGGTGAGGCAAGATTGCAGGAAGTTTGAGGCCAGCATGGGCTACATAGTGAGTTCAAAGCCAGCCTGAACAACATAGCGAGAGCCTATCTCAAGAACAAAACAAAACAAAAATTGAGGTAATATTCTACTATGTATTATTACAAAGTGTCTGTTTCTCTGAGTTCTCATTTGAAAAAGTAACTTTGCCCTAACGGTAAGATTGTATCTTTCTTCAACTTTCTAAAAACATTTCAACTTACTAGACTTTAACCCTTGGATGTTAGACCTGTCTAGTAATAAAACATGGTTTCTTTCCAGTACCACTTAATGGAAAGTTGCTTCAGGTTCTTCAGCAGACAGCTGCTGTAAATGTACCAGAGGTATATTCTCATTTTCTAGTGGAGAAAATAGGAGGAGAAACGCCATTGCCACCATCCTGTCACTATCATCCAAAAGCAGTATCATCCAAAAGAGAGCACTTCAGTCAGCCTTCCAACCCTACTCTTTTGTTTTTCTGCCCCACTCCGTGGGTTTATCAATTTTTTTTAAAGATTAGTACTAAAAATGCTTAATATTATAAAAGCTACATGCATATTTTTGATGTTAGAGTTACAAAATACATTTTTAAAGGACAGCAATAATCTGAGTGTAGCTAGATAACATGGCGAAGTCTGACAGCAATGATTTCTTCACTCCTGCCCCATTTTTCCTAAGCAAATACACTTAGGGTGCTCTTCAGTGGTAGTGTATATAAAGGATGGTCTCCAAAAAGAGATTGGCAGCTTTAATTTGTTTGATATGTGCAATCATAGTCCGTGTTAAATTCAAAATGCTTGTCCAATCAAGGATTCAATATAGAAGAGAGGCAGTAACAAGCATGCTGCACACTGTAATAAAGAAATCTGTTGATTGAAAACAGTTTGTATATTTTGGAAATGATAGGGAATGTAATTGGTGAGAAAGAAAAGGATAGGGCTTCATAAATAATGGGAAATAGAGCATATTTTTACTGATAATACTAACTTGATTTATAACATTTTGATGTTGAATTTTTGTGTTCCAGAAAATAAGAAAGGTGGCTTCTTTCTTGTTACTCTAAATGTCATGATTAATGGAGTGACCTTTTTTGGTTTTGCTTTCATTGAGAGCAGCCTTAATGGGGTAAATCTGAGGCAACAATGGATGGCAAGTTCTAGCTCTTTTAGAACTTTCACAGTACATCTTTTTTTTTCATCCAAAGACTAGACATATTTTTAACCACTTATAGTACAAGTGCCACGTGAATGAATTTTCAGGTGAAACCAAACAGCAAGGTGCCAAGAACAAACCCTAATGGGCATCCTTCCAGCCTTTTTGTGCATAGATACCTGGATAGAAATTTATATGCTGATCATTTGGAGAATTTTAGTACTGAGGAACTAGATTTTGCGATTCATATTATTCTCATTTATTTTGTGTCTGTCTGCACACATATGGATTACTGGAAATTGAACCCAGGACTTTCACACTGAGCTATATCCCAGCCCTTTTAATTTATTTATTTTTATTTTATAGAGCAAAAAAATAGAAAAATCAGAAGCAAACAAACCAATACAACAAAAACAAAAAAACAGTAGTGACACAGGTTTTCAAAACAAGATAGGAATTTTTTTTTTTTCTGGTGCTGGGGATTGAACTCGTGACCTTGCACTTACCAGGCAAGTGCTTGAGCCACTGAGCTAAATCCCCAGTCCCCAAGATAGGAATTTAATAGTGGTTGTTATATCATATATTGTTATCTTCAAAATAGTTGCTCAGATTACCAGATATAGGAATAAAACAAAATAATAAAATAGAACAAAACATTGGATTTCAAAAGCAAGACAAAAGGAAATCTTCCCCAGTTGCTATAATGCAAATTGTTATCCTCCAAATAAATACTCAGATAACCAACTTTAGGCCTGCAAAGTCAATCAAACAACACAAACATTGTTTGTTTGTTTGTTTGTTTATTTCAGTTGTTATCATCTCAGCCTGCGGACCTCTGAATCAGCCAGTTGCTTATGGGAGGGAGGGTTGCTCTTGTCTCCCAGCCCGCACACTAGATGGCTCCCAGGAAGTCATGGTTTGGCTTCTTAATTCTCTTCCCATTCCCCATGGCTACAGCTAGCTCATGGGAAGGCGTGGTTTGGGTTCTTCCCCAGCCCTGTAAAACTTTTTAGTTTGAAACAGGGTCTCTGTAAGTTGCCTAGGCATAGCTCAAACTTGTGATTTTCATGCCTAAGCTTCCAAGTGTTAGGACTGCAGGCATATGCAACCATTCCTGGTTTCAAATTTACTTTCTTAAGACCACAGATATTAAAAATATATCCATAAACTTACTCCCTAGAGGACTAATAATAGCTCTCCATTAGAAACATGTTGATACGGACATTACCATCTGTGCCCGGCTTGGGTTCGCCAGTACCCTTTTCACCAAGCACCACCCAGGTTACAAGCATCCCTGTGGGGCCACTGAGCTCAACTGGCCAATATCCAATTTTGTTCACTTTAAAGAGTAAAGGCATCAACAATTAACTTTGCTCAGAACTGCATACATTTAACAGCACCTTTACCTGTCTCTGTTCTCGTGTTTTTCAGTTTCTTTTCCCATTAACTTAAAAGCGTGAGCCAGATGTGGCAGCACACTCCTGTAGTAGTCCCAGCTACTCTGTAGACTACAGCAAGAGGATCACTTGGGCTGGAGAATTCAAGGCCTGTGTGGGCAACATAGCAAGACCCTGTCTCACAAAAGTGAAATAGAATGAAATCTTGCATTTTGATATGTGATTAGTCATCTCATCTGGTATACAAGCCACGCTATTCAGAAAGTTCTGGGGTTGAAAGTGTAGCCCAGTATCACACATACGTAGCATGTTGGAGGCCCCAATTTCAGCCCCCAGAACCAGAAAAAAGCAAAGTTCTGACTAGAAATTGTCACTGTGCCATAGTGAAATATATTCATAATGGTAGAATACTACCCAGTTCATGAAAGATATTTTATAATCGGTGTTATTTTACTAATGTTTTAAAATTTGATCAACAATTCTTCATTATTTGTAGTCCATTTTTTGTTATTATAAAGAACCCCAAACCAGGTGATTTCTAGAGAATAGAAGCTTAGTTTGGCTTAGAATTCTGGAAGCTAGGAAGTCCAAGAGTATGACACCACCATCTGGCCAGCTTCTGGTGAAGGGTAGGTAGGTAGGTACGAGCAGAAAAAAGGAAACATGAGGAGCAGCCTCACTGGGTAACAACCTGCTCTTGTATGTAGTAACTTACCCACTGCCCCAAAAGTGAGAACTCCCTGGCTCTTCACAATTAACCCAATCCTGCAAGAGCAGCATTAATCCCTTCACGGGCATACCACTCTCATGCCCAGACACCTCAGCCCTCAACCCCTAAGGAACAAATTCAGCGCGAGTTTTGGAGAAGAAAGTCCACATTTGGGCCTGGGGATTTAGCTCAGTGGCATAAGTGCCTGCTTTGTAAGCGCAATGTTGTGAGTTTGATCCCTGGTACCGCAAAAAAGAAAAAAAAATAAAATCTGTGTGAAGAAAGTCCACATTCAAACCATAGCAGTTGCTGTTGCATTAACCATTTTGCTGTAGTAACCAAAATACACAGTTCCCTTCATCTGTTCTCAGTAAACTGTATTTTACTTTGTAAAAGATGAGGTACCAATAAAAGATGGTATATTTAGGTTATGGCATCACAGTAAATATTGATTACAAGAAAAATCCAATATATTTTCTTGTCATCTAGCAATGTTTGTTTGTTTGCTTGCTTTTTTTTGGTACCAGGAAATGAGCTCAGGACCTTGCACTTGCCAGGTAGACGCTTATGTTGCTGAGCTATATCCCCAGCCTTCATCTAGCAATGTTTTAGTTTCATCATACTTTGCTCCATTATTCAGTTTTATCAAATATGTATTGAACATCTTCTCTATGCCATACTTTGTTCTAAGTGACAAATAAGACATTGCTTTATTCTCTGAGAGTCAAAAATCTCAATGATGGAGCAGAGGCCTGCATAGAAACAGCGTTCTTAATCTTGCTGAAATGGCAAAGTGCATTATCTTCCACTTGTAACAGAGTGTGCCAATGAAGAGGAGGGCAAGGTAAGACTAGTCTGAAGTCAAAGACAAAAAAGCAGGCCAACCCCTAGTTCCCAGAGTTGCATTTCTAATGATCAGATCCATCCCTGAAGGGAGAAAGTGAACCAGAGTGCCATGCTATTCTGTGCTTCAGACTGTACTCTGAATTTTTGAAATCTCCTAATTGTATTGGTCATCTTTCCATAAGTGTAAGTGTACTAAAACTTGAGGTAAGTCTGTTTGGAAAGAGGAAGGGTTTATGTTTGCTTATAGTTTCAGGGTTTTCATCCATGGTTACTTGTCCCCTTTGATTTCAAGTCTGCAGCAACACAGCCCATCTTGGCAGGAGCATATCCTGAAGGAATCACTCATTTCATGGTGCAGTGTTCACCAGAAAAGAGCAAACTACTAAAATGTATTCAGCTTGGTAGGTTTATTATTTCCAGTGAGACACAACAGTGAGTGACATGTAGCTAGTGGTTACACACACCCCCATAAAGAGAAAAAAACATAGTATGAGCAAGTTTGGAGAGTATTCTTTGGCTCGCATCAACTTTTACAAACTATTAAAGCCATCTTGGCAATGCTACCATCCTCCCTGCTACCAGGCACCTGTGAATCCATATTCACCCCTCCAAACTCATACACCAGGCAGATATGCATTTAATCAATGTGAGAATAGACTGACTAGTTTTACATTTACTAATCATAAGGCTAGTACTATTCTTATAATTAAATCAAAAATGTTATTGCCATAAACTTTTCCTAGTATGACTTACAGAATGTAAAAGATGAATTCATTTCCCTCCCCTTAGTATTAACTTACTACTCGAGTGCGCAGACCAACATGTGTTTCAGCATTTGACAGGTAATGAGAGGAGAGATCTCATAAAGAAGGAAATCCACTGTGAAGGGTTTTTAAAAGTACCTAGACTTTAAAAGTTGCATTGCAAGAACTTAAGGGGTATTTATAAGCATGTGTTGTGTCTACAATGAGACTTCTGATAACTTTTCTGATCTCTTCTGCCCTTCCATCCCATCTGTTTCTGAGCAGCTAGTCTTGTTGGACTACCACGGTGTGTGGATTTTTAGTTAAACATATGAGGAACCACCATGAGAGAAGCTCACTGTGAAGATCCAGAGACTCTCACAACACAGGGCCAGGGAAGCACCTGGTGTTGTTGCCGTCTCCCACCTCAGCTTTTCTGTGCACACCAGCTTGTTTCCCATTTTTATTGAGTTAGAGGGACTTCTCTGCTTGCTAGGGCTATACGTTGAGCAGAATATGCACACTCTGCAGTTCTTTCTTATTTTCCATTCCAAATTTAATCCCTGGAAAAGGCTGGCAACATTGCCTTGTACAAAATAATTGCTGAGGGCTTATTATATAGATGAAGAAGGAAACCAACAGTCCAGAAAAGGTTTTCGACAGACCTGGCTGTCACAAGATTACAAATTACCCTGTTTGTCTAACCATGTTCTAGATAAATCCCCTTCTACCTTAGTTCTGACAAGATAAGAAAGTTTTACAAATAACCATTCCTGAGAAGCCAAGTGTGCTGGTCAGATTTTTCCTGTTGCTAGGACAGATTTTTCCTGTTGACACAACAGGAGGCGAAGTTTATTTGGCTCACAGCTCCAGTGGGTTCAGTCTTTGGTTGGCTGACTCCAAGGTAGAAATGACACAGTGGGAGAGCATGATAGAGAAGAGCTGTTCATCTCATGGCAGCCAGGAAGCACAGAGTGAGAAGAGGGTAAGAGCTGGGGACAAGAATACTGTATACCTTTTCAGGTCATACACCCAGTGATATACTTCCAGCCAAGCCCCACTTCCTAAGAGCACATCCAGCTATGAACTTATCAATAAATAAATACACTGATGGATATAGTGCCCCATGATCCAATCACCTTCCAAAAGACTCATCTCTGAATACATGAGACTTGTGGGGACACATTTTTAGATCTAAATCATAATACCTAGCCAGCAGACTTATAAGGATGAATTGTACTTTTTTCATCAACAATTAGCTTTCCTAGTGATAATTAGCACTAGTAGACAAGGCATTCAGATCTTGATACATATTCCTTCCATCAGCCAGTTCTGAAAGAACTATAGACAAATAATAAACTTTGCCTTAAGAAAGTGTGAGGTGGGGTCTGTGACCATTGTAAGAAACTTCTTCCAAGTTTTGTACCTGGGTCTGGGCCTCCTAAGTTGTCCCCCACTGGCTGTAGGCTATCTCTGTACCACAACAACTCTGGTCTCTGGAGTCTTTTCTTGGCCTTAGTCGTGGTATTTCTGCAGTGGGTCCTTCCTCTTCCTGGAGTTACCTGAGTCCTGAGTGTAGAGCCTGTAGTAAGCTGCTCCCTCACCTGCCTCATCCACTCGTGTATAATATAGTCATTCTCCAAATTGAAAGGCAGGCTTTTCCTTCTCATTGTTCTCAACTGCCTTCTCCATAAACTCTTCCATGGTCAGCAGTCCTCCATTAGAGCCACCATCTTTCTTGGCCAGTCATCTGCATTGTATTGGCTGCTGTCACTAACCAAAAGCAAACCTGCATGTCTAGTTTCCCTCATTAGATTCCCCTCCTCAGTGAGGTTACTGTCCCCTCCCCTGGGGAAATACCTCCAGTCTGTTTTTAGAGCGGAAAGACCATAAACTTGGTGTTTGAACAGTTCTTTCCTAGACCAAGATTGTCTTCAGTAGCTCATTGTACACTCTCATTCTGGTTTTCTTTTTTCCCATTAAATCCCCAACCACCCAGGAAAGTGGTAATTGCATTTTTAAAAAGTAGTGACCTAACCAGGCGTAGTGGCACATACTTGAATACCAGCACTTGGGAGGCTGAAGCAGGAGGATTGCCTTGATTTCAAGCCCAGCCTGATACACATAATGAGACCTTGTCTCAAAGAAATAGAAACAAAAACAAAAGTAGTCACTTACCAATTGCATGACAAAAAAACAAAAACAAAAAAAACCTCCTCATCCCCAGAAGAATCCTGGTGGTTATTGGGCACACATGAAAAGTAAGCTCTTCTAACAGAGGGGATGGTCATCTTATGTATGTACATAGTGGCCTGGGATTCTCAACCAGGATGACTTTGTCTCCCAGGGACATTTGGCAAAATCTGGAGACATTTCATTGTCACAATTGGTGACAGGAGGCTGCACCTGATCTCTAGGGGAGTATGTCTACACTGAACACAGAACAGCCATCCAATAAAGAATTACTGGTCTGCAATGTCAGCAGGTGGAGAGATGCCCTCTTAGAGCTAGGGAAATCAGTGTGAGGGTGAGCTGGTGAGGATGGGCTTAGGGCCATTATGCCAGTGCTGAGGACATCCTAGATAGAGTTTTGTCAATTTGAAGAATACTAGTAACAATAAATGTAGTTATGGCTTTCCTGGGCATGAGGAAAGCAGCTGTGTGGTATTGCTGTTACACAGATTTATTAAAGTCACTTTAATAAACTCATTACATGTTAGCTTAAAAGCCTATATTTTTTAAAAAAATTATTTCCAAAAACAAAAGTGAGAAGAACAGCATTACTTTACATTTTTACAGATCTCTATCTCTGGCTTAACTGAAGACACCCAGTTTCTCTCACGGCTTTTTCTGCATTCAGTTTGTGACAACAACACACATTTTTTCCCAGAAATGCCACTGTAGGCTCATGAGGGAATGAAAGTGAAAAGGGCAGGGCCAATAATCTCTTAATACAATTTTTAAGCAGTTTTGACCTTGAAAATCCCTGAAAGAGACTCAGCCTCTCCCTAGAGACCTTGGCCCGTACTCAGAGAACCACTACACTAGAACTAGGGGATCCATGAACCAGAATGGGGAAAACATCACCTTTTTTTTTTTGACACTGGGAATCGAACTCATGACCTCACACTTGCCAGGCAAGTGAACCGTATCCCTAGCCCAACGTTACATTTTTATTTGTACTAATATTTGACTGGAAATTAGTACTCCCTTCAGATACGGTTGGAAGCATCTGTAATGCCTTACTTAATAAAAACATGCAGTGGTACCTCTGTTCATGAACACTTGTTTGCAAACAATTTAGTTCAGAAACAGAAGTGTTTGGTAGAAATTTGCTTTTGTTTGTGAATTCTGCATAGGTTAATGAACACAACAGTTGCTGTCTTTCCCACACAAACATGAATGTGGCCATCTTTTCCAGAATCATAGAATAAATTACATTCGTGAACTGAGGTACCACTGTATTACTATACTACAACTATGTTCTTTAAATATTATAATAAATTTATTTTACTATAATTGCTTGACTTCATAATCCTATATATTTTATCTATTTAAAAACATTCTGAGGGGGCCCAGGGTTTAGCTCAGTGGCACAAGCGCCTACCTGGCAAGCGCAAGGTTATGAGTTTGATCTCTGGTAGAAACAAACAAATAACCACTCCGAGGACCTGGGGATGTAACACAATGGTAGACTTGTTTGCTAAGCATGCAGAAGACCCTGGGGTTTGATCTCTAGTAGTAAAATAAATAAATGAACTTTATGAGATAGGGTCCGTGGCACTGCCAAAGGAATCTTTGGTCTAAAACACCTTCGGCAACCCTGGGCTAGAAAGTTAAACAGCCAGAAGGGCATACATTGGCCATTTGTAGAAATCATTCACCACAAAGTGAGTCTAGATCAGGGAGTATAGCCACAGCATTAGGTCATTACAGTAAAGTATTCATAATGGACACTTACAACTTTCAAAAAGAGTTCAGCACTCTGTAATATATAGATTTGGGAAATGTTTCCTTTAGAAGTTCTCACAGTTGGGCTGGAAGTGTAGCTTGTTGGTAGAGTGCTTGCCTAGCATGCTTTAAGGCCCTGGATTAGATCCCCAGCATCACAAATAAATAGATGATAAATGTTCCAGTAATTCACATAATACACTCCAGCCTCTGTACAAACTCAGCAATCCCAAGGGTTCCAGATAGCCAAGCTGTTTCTGTCATTTTTACCAGCTAGTAAAGTTGCCCAGATGTTCCTGGACAGGCACAGAAGTAGAAAAAAAATGTGTGTTTAAAAAAAAAGAAAAGGGGTGGCTAGGAGGCTTTTTGTTGGTTAGTTGATTTTTTTAACAATATTTTTTATCAGTTATACCATGCATAATTTTGGTATTCTTCTCCTTATCTCTAAATAACAGACACTGAGTACAGTTTCCTACAATAGGAGAGGCAGTTTTAGCTCCCCACTTGCACCCCACCACCACCATGCTTCTCGAACAGGCATCTCCTGATTCTAGCAGATTAGCAACCAATATTGATAGGCACCTGTTCTCTCCCTGCTTTCCTAAACTTGCCCTTAACCCATTCTGCACATCTTGGGTATTCTGAGCAGGTGGCCCTCATGGCCAGATGCCCAGCTGTTATCCTGGCCTCCTCATATCACTTATTTCAGAGTCTTTGTATACTAGATTCTGTCCTTTTTCTTTTCCACCCCCCTTTCAAAGGGAAGGAAAAGATATCATCGAGTAGCTTCCTGAGAAAGAATATGTGGCATATGAAATTTTTGAGGCCTTTCTTGTCTTAACGTGTCCCCAACCCACTGTCTTACTTAATCAGTAGTTAGGTGTAACATTCTAGGTGGGAAGTCAGTATTCCTCATAATTTTGGAAATATTGTTCTGCTGTCATTTTTTCCCTGTGTTGCTATTGAGAATTTGAAAGCCTTTGTGGTTCCTAACCCTTTAAGTATGTGACCTTCTTGCATTGTTGTTGTTTCGTTGTTTTTCTTTTTAGAAACTTAGAATTTCCTTTGTACCCAGTGTGTGAACACATTCATGTTGTGCTTCTAGGTTGGGACAGTTTTCATTTATTATGCTGCCTACTTAGGAGCTCTTTCTACTTAGAAAGCCCTGTAGTTCTGGAAATTTTTCTTGAATTTCTTCTTTGATTTCCTCACCACCATTTTCAACTATGTTTTCTATTTCTATTAATACCTTTGATTCCTAAGAACTTTTTCTTGTTCCAGAAATGTTTGTTTCATAAATGTAATCTGAGAGTAACTAGAGGTCTTTTCTAATAGGCTGGTCTAACTCCCCATGAGAGATCTTCTAAGTTCTTCCCCAGAGAGGAGTAGGCAGTCACTAGCCACTGGGGGAGGTTCTCAGCTGTGCACAGATAGTCTTAGTGCACTGTGCCTGGTGACCCCTCGGGTCAGACACCCTCCCAGGATAAACCTTCTCCCAAGATGAACAAAAAGACCTGGAGGCTCTTTCTTAAACATTTACAGTGTGATTTAAAATATGTGGTGAATGTTTAAATTTTAGAATTCATTACAGTAAAAGACACATTGCTGGGCCGAGACTATAGCTCAGCGGCACAAGTTGCCTGCCTGGCAAACACAAGGTCCTCAGTTCGATTCCCAGTACCACCACCAAAACAAAGATATGTTGCTATTAATCTGTCTCAGAATACCCTCCCTCACTTTGAACATGTGTATCTCTTCATTTTTGGCACCATGTATTTTACTATAGTAACATTTTTTAAAATTTTCTTTTAAACATTCACTATACAATTCAACCACACCATATACTTCTGATGGCTTTATCCATACTGCCAGAGATAGCTTGGGATGCCAGTTCATCAACTCTGAGTTCTGTGGGATGAACTACGGCTCCTTTCAACTCTTCCCACTGCCAGCTTAGAATTCTGCTAAGATATGTTAGGTAAGTTTTCTCTTAATCTTTCTACTTGCTAGCTTTTGCTGCTGGTACCTGCACTTCCTCCTCAGAGTTTTTGCTTTTTATTTAAAAAAAAACCTTACTGTGATTTTAGTGAGATTTAGGCATTTATAAATCTAAATATGTATATTTAGTGTGTCATCTTTAACCAGAAATGAGAAAGTTTTTATGGTAAGCTGTTTATACTATCATTTGAACATTAATGAAATCCAAAGACCTCAAAATAATTATAGGAAGTTTACAGCATTCTTTCTTTATATTCTACCCAAATCAAATCTGATAGGAAATACTTCTGATAGGAAATACTTCTTTGTGCCTTTTTCCCCCTTTTTGGTTAGATCCTAGGTGAGATCCATAGTGCAAACTATAAATTAGTATAAACTATAAATTGGTATAGGAGTAAAAGAGTTAACACTATTTTAAGCATGTTCTGTGCTTTAAGTTATTTAATTCTCAGACCAGTCCTCTGAAGCTGGTACTATTGTTAATCTCTACATGCCAAATGAGCTAGAGATATAGGAAGGTTAATACAACTGCTCAGGGTAACACAAATTAATGGCAAAGTCAGGATTTGAACCCAAATGAGCTGACTAGACCACATTTTAAACTTAACTACTGTGTGTACAATGCTAATGGTTTGTAAGTTGTATAATAAATAAAAGTGATGCTCCCAACTTTGTCATAGATATACCCAAACTATTTTAATGAATCAGTTGTCATAACTTAACCAACATATAGCTCATTTTTTCTACATAGAACTTGCAAAATGTCTTTCGCAAAGGGGGCATTTTTAACTGTTTACTTAAACTATCACAAGCAGATTGCATAAAACATGACTGTCGTTATATAAACCCTAAACCATAAAATAAGGATTAAGGAATGTAACCGATAAAACATTGACAGTATTTCTCTTTTTCTCTTTATTAATAACTAATAATTTACAGATCACTAAAAATCACAAAATATTATGTGTTTTAGAAGAACTTAGATTTTCTTTACTAGGCCATCATCTTCATTTTTATAAAAGTGACATCACCATTAAACTGTTTTCACCTCAGGTTAAAATTTGACCTATTCTATTGCTGACTGAGTCATACCAGGTCACTGGAACCTAAAATAAGTATGTTCTAAGCATTGAGTAATCATTATAACCTATTTAGAGCCAAGATCCACTGAAGACATGTTGACTACTTTCCTACATCACTGAGACAGCCAATGCATACATCAATAATGTGCTGGTTATTAGTTCTTCCTCAGAGAAAAATGCCATCAAAATCTACAGAAGTAAATTCAGTGGAATCTCTGTTTCAGAATTAGAACTATTGTTCTACATGTCAGCCCATGTGTTGCTAACAGATTTTTTTTTCACAAAAATATGTTTTGTGATTTGATTTGACCCACAGTTCATCTGAATCCAGGCAATTATGCTTGTAAAGGGTTCTGCTGTCTTTTTCCCCAACTCGAGAAATGTCAGCACATATTCTGCATCTAAAGGAAACATGAAAAACAGAAATAAGAACACTTAAAGAGCGCTTTCACTGCATTAATCAAGGGGAAGCTACTGCCATTGCTGATGAGGTACTACCCCATAATTGGCTTACCAGCCCACGTGAGTCTCAGAGTAGGAATTAGGAGTCAGACCAGGAGTAGTGCTGGCTCTGTTTGACTGAAAAGGCCACTTTGGCAAGTACAGTGAAAGTGTATGGGAGTTGGGTGAGAGTATGACTGACATTTTGCCCCTTGAATTTGGGATGGGAAAATGACCTACACATCACTAGTCATGTACTGTGGAAAAGGTTAGGACTCTAAATTTTTCCATTTCTTCCTCTTATAATATGGTAATTTTCCTTTAGAGAGCTGCATTTCTCTGTTCTAACCATTAATAGAGAGATAGAGTCATGAATTAAAGTCATTTGATGGTAAGTGTCTGTGCCTTTTCAACTCTATGCTTTGCAAAATTAAGTCAAGAAAATCATTCAGGTGAAGACCATGCATTTTGATGTTAACAGATTTCAATCATGGGATAGACAACCAGTTAACAACATGAAATGAGGCAGTGATGGTTTCTGAAATGAAATAATGTTTGATGTAACCTCAAATTTCTCTCTGAATTTTGACCATACTGTAAAAAACATAGGAGGAGGGGAGCAGCTCTGCAAGACAGAATTACACCAAGGGAAGAAAAATTAATCTTAAATACTAAAGGAGAAGCTTGTGTTTCTTGCATGATATTTAGCAGCAAGAGCAAAGAGAGGGATGTTACTTTCTTTGTGTAATGTGCAGTAGTTACAATAAACACAAGATTTCCAAATCTCAGAGGACTCTCTTGACAGTTGCTTGATAACAGCTTTTTTCATTCCATAGTTTTGACAGTTTGTGTGTGTTGCCATATCTAGTGTAAACTAAAACATCACTGTCATTCTGTTTTTCTTTTATATGTGGCTTTTTTTCATCTTTAGGATAATGAAAAAGATGGGCTTTTCACTTGTAGACTAGAGTAAGGCAAGTTGTGTGCAGAGATTAGCATGTGTTTATAAGTTTTGAAAGATTCAAGTTGACAGCACAACGCTGATTTAAATATTTTTTTCTCCATATTGCTTCAGTAAAAGTAAAAGTGGGATGTGTAAGTTTTCTCTTAATCTTTTGATAAATAGGAAATCTTAGGCATCTGTGTGGGTACCTATGTTATTCATCAGTGCTTATTGAAAATGAATGAATACCATAAGCATCCCTAGTGCTTCTGACTCTGCAGTCTTTGAGAAGCTGTATGTACCCTGTTGCTTATTGTCAGCGGGGCCTTGCCTGCCCCTCCTTGGTGCCCAAGGATGCTTCCCTGTCCTTGATGTAACCCCATACATACACCCACTTCTGTCAGGTGTATAGCTAAATTAAATCACTGGCATGTTTTAGAAAAACAGGATATTGTTGTTGTTGTTTATTTACCTGGTCTTTGTTTTTCTGGAGTAACTCTGAAAAAGCTAAATTGCATCTGCACTGTTTGATGGGCTGCAGGTAGATGATGGGCCAGAAGCACAAGTCAAGATCAAAACAGCCTTTACTTAGCAGATGCAAACTCTTAGATTCCTCAAATCCAGAAAGAGGCTCCATATCTGAGAGACCTTTCCCTCACCACTACAGTAACCTTTGATATGTAGAAATATTCCTGAGGTTATTTTGCCATCAAACCAAATTTGCTGTAGTGTAGCAAAGCTCCCAATGCCGTCATCTGGCATGTTACAGACAAATTCCAATTACTTTTCTACTTTGAGCTATTGTTAAACACTACAAGCTAGCTGACAGTAAAATTATAAATACAGGTGTTGTCACACTACACTATAATCAGAATTTTAATTTGAATTTTCATTTGTAAAGCCTTTTTTTCACATGAAAATGGGAATAGAATTAGTTTTATTGACAGTAAAAAGGCATTTTGAAAGCTTCCTAAATCATTACCTGTATTTAGCAGGAGGAAAAATTGTATATGTCCATGTAAAAAGAAGAGTTTTATTATCACATATTTACTTATTATATTTGGTGGTAAATAAAACGAGGAAGACATGCTTGACAAATGATTGACGGAACTCGCTAGGTTTTTGCTTCATCAGAACAATAGACAGACATAAATATATATTTTGTTTTTGTTTTGTTCTGCTCTTACTAATGCAGACCTGCAGACAAAATCTTCTTCAAGCAAATTAAGTATGGCCTGTTGGGAGTCTACATGCGATGCTAAACTTTTTATTTGGCAATTTTCTCTTCTCACCCAGATTCCTCATCTGTGGCACTTTTTCCCCCTCCGCATGGTGGTTGGAGTGGGTTCCCCCTTCTCAAGTCCTTTTTTTTCTCAAGGCATTTAGTGTCGTGTCTGCCAGATTTCAGTGATGAGCAGCGAATTGCTTTTAAAGTGGGCATTATGCCAGTTCAGCAGCACAATGGAAAACCAATCTTCCACCATTCTACTTTTGATGCTGTTATTGTAGCATTTTAGATAACTGCTGCCACAAAAAAAGAAAGAAAAAAAAAAGATGTGCTCAATTGCTACCAGTTAGTCAAGTTAAATCCAGAGTAGCATTAAAATTACTCTGAAAACTGTTTGTCAGAGGTCATGTGCCGTCTGGGGCTGCCGCACATAGGATGGATGTTCTGTTCAGGTGGAGGTTTTTTCCCTTTATTATTACTGTGACTGACCAGCTCTCTAAATAGCCCTTCACTCCCTGTTTACTTATTGTCTTCACCTCCTTGTTGAAAAAATGTGTCAAGCAGAAATGTTGAAAAGTTTCTTTAAAGTGCTGGAAATAGCAGGAGAGTGAGTTGTTCAGGGTGCTAGAGTTTGTACAGTGTGAAAGCAAAAAAAAAAATAGGGGGAGAGCAAGAACATAATTCTCTGGTTTCTATAGCAAGATTACTGTTTTCTTCTTTTTATCTTCACTTTTCAACTACTGGGTTCACTATTCTACTTTTTTTTTTTAATAGCACAAGTGGAATTTATCCTCTCTTCATCTCAAGCCCCTCCCCCAACTGGCTTTGCTCGGGAACGAGAGGGATGCCTGCCATGACTATAGGATAGCTGGTAGCTGTACATATTGTGTCTGTTTTATTTTGGAGCAAATCATATTTTAAAATTCAGGAGTGATAGATGGCCTGTTTTAAGGGTAGGAGTAACTATACTTCAAGCTTGCTTCATTTCCTTGTAATTGATTTAGATTTTTAAAATTACATAAACTGTATTCTGTGTTCAAAATAATGGAGTTATGATCTGTTAGCAGCATTGCAGTAATAATAACAATGACACAGACTTCTGGACTGCCTTTTAAAGAGTTATATTCCTTTGTATTATTTTTAATGAATCTGTGTCTTTATGTTAATCACATTTTAAGTAATATCAAGCCCTATACCTCATGCAAGCAGGCAATTTTGTCTGTTTTGTCTGTCCCCGGGGCTTAGAATAGTACCTAGTACATAGTAGGCACTCAGTATGTATTTGTTGAATGAATTAATAATTCTTCCTTCTGTGTGGGCATCAAATCCTAGCATGTTTATCTGTATGTTGTTCTTTCCAGTTAAAATGCTAAACTGTGCTCCTGAAACATAGCACGCTTGCTATTTTTTTAAACTTGCCCCACATCCTATCCCAAATTGTACGTGATAGGTAGTCAGTACTCAATAAATACTTGTTGAATAAACTAATAGAGAAGCCAAGCACAGTGTTTGTTTGGGAAGAGTATGGTCATTTGGTGGTAGAGATGAGTATAGATTGATGCCCTATCAATTGATTCTTGGGTTTTTTTTTCAATTGATACTGAGTCTACAAATTTTTAGCCATATATTAGTCCAGAGCTCTTTCCCAAGTATCACACTGGTTTTCTCAACCTATTGTAAGACCTATAGTTTCCTTCAGTATGTAGTTTAAGAGCATTTTAAATTTGGCTAAAACATGCAGGAAAAGGTTCTGATAACGATGCAGCCAATATTTATTAGAACCCATTCACTAGTGCCATCTGGATGAATCCATTGTGTACCAATGGTCCTGTTGTAGTATGGCAAGAAGACCACTCTGGATGGTGGAATGCAGGCATGACGGCAGGTAGGCCTCTCCGGCACCATTTGCCTCTGAATTGAACTGTGGTTTAGGCATTCTGTCCTGTCTTCTGCTGCCTGCCTCCTGAAGTGCCCTGCTGCTGCTTCTATCTGCAAATTGAGGACCTAGAGGCTGCTTAACAAGGTCACAGTCTTCAGAAATTCAGTGACTTAATCAAGAACTATATAAGACACACACTGCTTCCCTTTTAATCATTGAGTCCTAAATGTGGCATAGTTTTAAATGGATGTCAACAATTTGCAAATCAATAAGACCCATTTTATAATTAGCTTTGGACTAAGCATTCAAAAGCATACATTGGGCTATGGTGTAGCTCAGTGGTAGAGCACTTGCCTCGCAGGCAGGAAACCTTGGGTTCCATTTCCAGCACTACCGAAAAAATGTGTATGTGTCTGTGTGTGTACACATTGAGGATCATGATAGTAAAAATGCAGAGCACTATGGTCATTCTTTGTTGGCAGCTAAAGATACGCATATTAAATGAGGTTGGTCAATTTCTCTAGGTACTAATAATAGATTTCTTCAAAAGAATGCCTTAATAGAAGCTCCTCCTTTTTCTAAATAGCAGATAAAGGGTCAGTGATACAGCTCAGTGGCATAAGTGCCTGCCTAGCAAGCACAAGGTCCCCAGTTCAATTCCTGGTACAAATCAATCAATCATTTGCAGTTAAAGATTTTTCTTAAGTTTTGCCACAAGGATTATACATTTCTTTGAGAAAAATCTGGACATTTCCTAATGTGCTTTTTCCATCATCTCCATTTCTTCATCGAAGAAAATCCAAAAAAACCCTAAATAAAGTAAAGATCTGATTTTTTTGGATCAAACTTAAACACATATAAAGTAGAACATCTTGTCTTACATGGCCTAACATCATTTTACACATATACACAAAACGTGAATATGTTTATTCTAGCCTCCTGTATCAGCACTAATGAAATTGTGAAGGCTCAGTTGCCTGAGCCAAAGATGAGTGCTGAGACTGTGTGGTGGTTGTGTGTATGTGTGGGTGCGTGTGCGCTGATGGGAGTACTACGAATTAAACCCAGGGCCTTTGCACAGAGCAACCTCTCCCGAATCCTTTAATTTTTAAGACAGGGTCTCACCAAGCTGCACAGGCTGGGCTGGACCTTGCAGTCCTTCTGCTTCAGCTCCCCAGAGTGTTGGGATTACAAGCACATACCACCAGGCCCAACTGACCTTTGCATTTTTAAAGATAAATTATGCAGGCTAGTAAATAGAATAAGAACTTTTCTTTGTGTCCCTTCACAAACAGAATTTAGAGAAACAAACATAAACTAGATGTGTGACCTTGCAGAAAGGCTGTCTCATTGGACCTCCTCATGAGTTACTAGGGTTCTTCTGTTTAACTTATGGGATTGTTAGGATGAAATGTATATATCTTTTGTTCTGGGAAGGAGTTGTTATTTATTTCCTTTTGTTTTGAGATGTAGTCTTATTTGTTGCACAGGCTGGTCTTGAATTCATAGGTTCACATGATCCTCCCACCTCAGCCTCTTGAGTAGGTGGGAGTGCAGGCCCATGCACTGTTCCCATCTGGGATCTATGTCTTTTGAACCCTCTGTAGCAGGAGTTGGCAAACTTTTTCTGTAAAGCGTCAGATAGTAAAATTTCGACCTTTGAGGATAGCTTCCAGCTGTTAAACTTAAGGATTATGGCTATGGAAAGTATAGGCACAGATAAGTATGGTTGTTTGTAGCTTTATTGACAAAACCAGCAGACTAGATTTAGCCTTCAGGCCATGGTTTCTTAACCTTTGTTCTTATAATAATGAAAAGTGTGAAACAAAATATCAAATACCTTTTTACTGCTCTGCTGGCTAGCAACTCCTAATTTGACAACCACTTAGTGTCATCATCGCTTGGTCACTCTTATAAAGAGGAACCCTAAAGGGAGCATGCATGTCTTTCTAGAGAAAGTCACTTTCTTTGTAGCTTTTGCAATATTTCTAGCTTCCTAAGAATTTGCTAAGTCTTAGAGAGAGGATACAAATTCAGTTGGGCTTGTATTTATCAGTGGTTTCACTTAGGCTACCAGTCTCAAAAGCCTTCTTTTTTTGTAAGAACATATATGACAGTTTCCTCAGAGCCTCACCATTAATCATTGTGGAGAAGGTATGCGTGTATTAAAATACGGTGAAGTACTACCACCGATTACCTTCTCCTGGGTAATCTTTGGTTAATATATGCATTTGTATATAAACATTAAATCCAGTGCAGCCAAAAAAATGTGTCTGATACAGAATTTGCCTTCATAGATTTTTCTTGGAAAATGGTTATAATGACAAGCAGTCATTTAAAAGTCTACCTTTCAGCCATACATAGTAGTACACACCTGTAATCCCAGCACTCCAGAGCCTGAGGTAGGGGGATTACTGGGAGTTCAAGGCCAACCAAAGTGAGTTCAAGGCAACCTGAACTACATAGTAAAACTCTATCTCAAAAAAAATTTTAAAAAATCAATAAAAGTCTGCCTTTGACATTATCTTTCCTTTCTCTTGGTGTTTGTTGTTGTTTTTACTGTGCCAGAGATCAAACCCAAAGCTAGTCAAGCATGCTATCACTGAGCTACATTCCTAGTCCTAGCTCAGCTCTTAGTTTTCCCCATCTTTTAGGTGCTCTATATTGAGTTAATGAACTCTTTCCCAAGAAGTGACCCTCCCTAAGAGGCAGGCAGGCTTCTCTTCTTTCCTTTCCTTTCCTTTCCTTTCCTTTCCTTTTTCTCTTTTCTTTTCTTTTCTTTTCTTTTCTTTTCTATCTATCTATCTATCTATCTATCTATCTATCTATCCCAGGGGTGAAACTTATGACCTCATGTTTGCCAAGCCAACACTGTGCTGCTGAGCTATAGCCCTGGCCCTGACAGGCAGTTTCTAGAATGGTTCCCAGTGACCCCTGCCCCTTGTCATTCACTTGTGCTGTAGTTCCCTTCTCTTGAGTATGGGCTGAATCTAGTGACTCTTCTAACATAAAATGCAACCAAAAGCAATGCATTGTCACTTCCCAGTTGAGTTACAAAGGATTGTGATTTCTTACTTTTTGTCACTGTCACACGTACTCTGAGGGAGCTAAGTCCTTAGTCCAACAACCTGAAAGGAAAAGGAGTCTGCAAGAGAATTTGGACGCTGAACCTTCCATACTTGAGCACTCAAGTGAGCCAGCAGTCTGGCTGACATCTTGATTGTAGCCTTGTTTGAAGGCATTTTGGTGTGCAGCAAGTCTACTAATAAGATGCTTTAAGTGCAGTGCCTATTTTATGCTTCTCTTCTCATAACTGTTTGTATAGTACTTTGCATGTAGCAGGCAATCAATAAGTATTTATTGGTCAGTTTATACTAACTATATAGTCATTTATACATTACTGTTTTGCCAGAATACCTGCTTGACTTGGATTAATAAAAATGTTAATTTTCTCTACAGTATAACTTAGCATCTTGGGATATGATGTCTACGCATCCATAATACATAGTGGAGAGGGAAGGTGTACTACCCATGAATGAGTAGAGAACCCAAGAGAGCCTCAGAGCCCATGGAATACTGTAGCTGTATCCATCTCCCGAGTGCAGCAGAGAAGGAAGGAGTGTTACAGGAGGCCTGCCTTAATGTGAGGATCTAAGCAGGCACAACCTCTGCCCTATCCTCTATCCAAAAGGTAGCAGTGGCCCATGAGGGAACAGCAAGGCACTCAGTGAGACTTGCTCATAGCACAGCTCTTACCATTACTTCCAGTTACAGCCTAGCCATAGTTCCAAATTTTTTTTATTGGTTACAGCTACCCTCAAAACAGTAGCTCAAGCTGAAAGAACAAGAAGCTGGTGAGAAGGGAAGACATCATAGGATTGAGATATCAAGGTGAAGTCTAATGTTCTTACGCCTTTATCTCCAAGACTCTAGTGGCTCAGCCTTTGGCCCAGGAAATCTAAGAACTGTCCCCTTAGGTGCTTTTTTGCATATTTGCTGCACCTCGAGGCTTTTGATCTACCTTGGACCACAGCTTTGCCTATTGTTATCATTGTCATGGACGACTGACATTTGTTGAGCACTGATGGATCTCAGAAACTGCCAGAGCATTCTAATTCTTCAATATATACATTCATTAAAATGAAGAAAAATAAGCAGAGACGTGACATTCAAAAATAAGAGCCCAGAAATAAGTCCAGAATCTGGTTCTAAAGCCTATACCAACTCCAAATCTATTCTTACTGCATTTAATACATACGTACATTTTCCCTTCCTCCCTTGGCTGTCTTCCCTTCCTCAGATTAGTATCCCAGCCTATGCACACACACTTACCCTGTTAACTCTTTAGAGTGATTTCCAGATCCTGTGGGTATTGTATGACACCAGATAGCATATTCATCAGTCTAAATTATTTAGACACCAAGTTTTAAATACTATGTAAATTCCCAGTACCTAAAGAAAATAAATAAACACTATGTAAATAGAGATTAAAGTAGTTAAACATCAAGATTAGAAATAATGTGAACAATAAAGATTATGTATAAGCCAGGTGTGATGGCACAGGCCTGTAATTCCAGTACTCGGTAAGACTGAGGC